>JALGBA010003883.1:90000-217500 GCA_023970755.1 Azemiops feae | reverse complement strand
TGCAAAGAAAAAGCACCTTTCTGCACCTGAACCGTCCCCCATGATTGTCTTCTGCCTAATCTATTCTCTTTTTTCTCTCTCCTTACACGTAAGAGGGTCCCAACCAGGTCTCTCACTCCCCATTATCTCCTGGCTCCTTCTCCGACTTCTGGACTTCCCAGAGCCTTTCCAACCCACCTCTCCAACCATGAGGTCTAGAGACTTGGCTCTTACAACAAAAGCAAGGGACACCCTTCCAAGCTGCACTGCTGGGATGGGGCCATTGCAGACCCTTCCTCTTTTCCTTCCTTCTGCATGAAAAAGGGGGCCCTAATCTTCGAGGGAGGGGAAGATGCAGTTCACCCACCTCCTCCTCTGCTCCTGTTTGCCGGGGTCCTTTCAAGGCACCGTCTGTTCCTCGACAGAAAAGGGATCTCCCCCACCCACCCACCCACTCCCCAGGTTCTGTGCCAGATCCTCTCCTGTCGGGCACCGAGCTGGCTTCCCGAACGCCGCTACCCTTCCAAGCATCTCGGTAGCTAAGTGTGAGCAGAGCCGTCACAATATTGCCTGTCCACAAAATCAACACACCAACTGGCGTACCTTCTCAAGCAGCTTCTTCCCCCCCCCCCCCCCCAGTTGGATGCCCAGCTAAGCGATACAGCGCTTCTCTCTTCCCACCCCCATCCCATCCCATGGCCCCACCACCTCCTCCCCCCCCTTGCTGCCTGGGGGTGGGTTGGGGGGGGGGGTGGACGATTTGTGGTTTGTTGCCCTTGCCCGCAATATGGCTTTGCAAGGGGCCGCACCCCCTCCCCTCCCCTCCCTTCCCCTCCCTGCAATCTCTCACAAGGAGGAAAGACCAGCCCTTGGTGCTGCCTGAGCTCAGCTGCTTTCTTGCAGACTTTTCGTTACCCAAACTAGGTCAGATCTTCGGGGTGAGAAGGGAGTGGGGTTTGCAGAGAGGAGGAGGAGGAGGAGGAAGGAGAAGGGAGAAGGGAGAAGGGAGAAGAAGAAGAAGAAGAAGAAGAAGAAGAAGAAGAAGAAGAAGAAGAAGAAGAAGAAGAAGAAGAAGAAGAAGAAGAAGAAGAAGAAGAAGAAGAAGAAGAGAAGAAGAAGAAGAAGAAGAAGAAGAAGAAGAGGAAGAGGAAGAAGAAGAAGAAGAAGAAGAAGAAGAAGAAGAAGAAGAAGAAGAAGAAGAAAAGGAAGAAGAAGAAGAAGAGGAGGAGGAGGAGGAAGAAGAAGAAGAAAGAAGAAGAAGAAGAAAGGAGCGGAGAGAGAAGAGAAGAAGAGGAAGGAGAAGAAAAGAAGACGAAGAAGAATAAGAAAGAAGAAGAAGAGAGAAGAAGAAGAAGAAGAATGAAGAAGAAGAAGAAGAAGAGAAGGAAGAAGGGTAAGAAGAAGAAGAAGAAGAAGACGAAGAAAGGAAGAAGAAGAAGAAGGAAAGAAGAAAGAAGAAGAAGAGAGGGAAAGGGAGAAGAAGAAGAAGAAGAACAAGAAAAAAGAAGAAGAGAAGAAGAAGAAGAGAAGAAGTAAGAAGAAGAAGAAGAAGAAGAAAAAGAAGAAGAAGAAGAAGAAGAAGAAGAAGGAGAAGAAGAAGGAGAAGAAGAAGAAGAAGAAGAAGAAGAAGAAGAAGGAGAAGAAGAAGGAGAAGAAGAAGAAGAAGAAGAAGAAGAAGAAGAAGAAGAAGAAGAAGAAGAAGAAGAAGAAGAAGAGGAGGAGGAGGAGGAGGAGGAGGAGTCCTTGGTGCTCTCTGAGTTTGTTTTCTTGCAAACGTTTCATGACCCAACTAAACAACATTATCAGTGCTACGAGAAAGGGGTTTGCTCTCTGTTGATACACAAGCCCCTTCTAGAGTCATGAAACATCTGCAAGGAAAAAAAAACAAATTCAAAGAGCACCAAGGATCCCATCGTCCTCCTCCTCCTCCTCCTCCTCCTCCTCCTTGTCTCCACAACCCCCCTCCCCACCAGCACTGGTAATGCTACCTAGTTGGGTCACGAAATGTCTGCAAGAAAACAACAAAGCTCAGTGACCCCCTCATTACAAGCCTGAGCTACAAATATTCTCTTTTATCGAAACCCGTCCTCGCAAGGAACCGATCTCGGCTCAGCCAGCCAAGGGACAAACTGGCTTCCAAACCCGGCCCTCTTTGTACACCACCCAATTCCTAGGGACCCTGGACCCTGGTTCGGGACAGGTTCACGGCACGGGAGGCAGACCCAGAAGTCAGCAGGCAGATGCATTCACACGTGACGTGTGGAACCAGGGAAAGCCAATAGCCTGGATGGGACAGCCCAGGAGATGCTTCTTGGGGCGACAAGAATTCGTCGCCATTCAATAGTGAGATTATGATTTAATAAGGAACAATAATACTCGGCTTCTTCCGAGTTGGGGCAAGTGAGGCCCAGCTTCGCTCGGCTTTGCCAAGGCCTCTGCCCCCTGGCATACTGTGGGCAGCTCCGTTGCCGGCTCCCCATCCCAAGTCGGATCAGGCTATAATAAAGGTTTCGAATCGATCAATGAAATAAATAAGACTGGTCCCAGGCAGAACTGCCTGTGCTCAGGCAGACACAGCCCCAAAGGCTAGCAAAAACCCGGCCGTCAGAGCAGACGGATCAGAACCTGCTTCCCAGCAGGGGCGAAGCTAGATGGCCTCTGGGGGACCCTCCAGCCCGTCCTCTGCCTTTTGGCAGTAGACGATTGACTTCCCCCAAAGGCGCCAAGGGGATGCTCAGGCTGAACTTTGCACGGGGGCGAAGCACCCCTTTGAGAGGCGCCAGTTCCCTAATCCAGATGCTCGTTTTTACGAGTTCTCCCATTAACGATGCCAGGACAGCTGGCACTTTAAAAGGCACCGCACTTCACACAAACACCGCGGCTCAGCCACTCTGACAGTCGGAGGCGTCCACAGCCCAGGTCGAAAAAGTCAAGATGGCGGCCGGCACCGAAGGAATAGAGTCCCACTCTTGTGGGGGTGTCCATCGCACCATTTGGACCTCTTTTTTTTTACACACACACCCCCAGGCTCACAGATCCAGCTAGACGGGCACCACTGGACGTGGCGCCCCCTCCCCCCACTAAGCCAGATGGATATCAGACAGGCCACGTGTGGCACCAGGGTGCCCGTCTCGAGATGCCCTCTTCTCAACCCGATTGCCGGGTCGGATTGCCCCGTCAATCTCTCCTAGCCATCTCAGTGGGATTTCAGCACCTTTCGGTGAACTTAGACTGGAAGGCCCTGAGTTTTAATCCTGCTCTTTTCTTTCTTTTTAAAAGAAAGCCCAAGAAACCGCGCCTTGGGCTGTTCCGCCTTCCGACTGCCAACCGGGCAGTTTCATTACAAGTCGACACACAGAACGGACTTTGGTTGCAATTACAGCCCTGCAAAAGCAATATCAATATTTATGCCGGCATGAAATATTGATATCAAAGGTGGCATGGAGCCTTTGCGATTGTTGATCAGAGATGCCAAGGATATTAACCGTATTTTTCCTGCCTTCGGTCCTGTTACGTTAGACCAGGACAGAAAATAAGTTCTCCTATTGACAGAGAATCACGGGGGGGGGCAAAGGAGGACAACTAGACTGACCCCAGAGCCACTAGAGTGAGCTGGGATGGCATCAAAATGAGGAAATGTGTATCAGGATGTCACCTTCATCCTTTCTGCACATATGCCCAATGTGAAAATGTGCATTTTATTATTTTGTCTTCCCCCCAGGTGTGGATGTCCACGCCTGACACACGTGCATACTGCCACGCTCTCTTTTCGGCTGTGGAAAGATCCAGCTGCCACCTTAGGGGGCAGGAGGTAGGGCTACAGAGTGGGCAACTGGCATGTAAAAGAGTTTTCAGCCCACAGAAGGAATGAAGGCATGGAAAGCACTCCAGAAGGGACCTCCTTCCTCAGTTTTCTGGAGAGTAACAGGAAACCAATAGAAGCTAATATTTCCTCCTCTCTGCAAACTCCACTCCCTTCTAGCACTGATGATGTTCCCTAGTTGGGTCATAAAATGTCTGCAAGAAAACAACCCAGCTCAAGAGAGCACCAAGGACCCCACAGGGGAAGTAAAGCAAGTTTTGCTTTCAAGATTCCGTTAGCGTACCTCGACACTCAAGATACAGTTAGGGCTCCTAATTGTGCTTCTTGTCTGGCCTACCTCACAGGGCTGGCACTCTGGAGAAGGACTGCCTTGCATTCCCTTCCCTGACCTACAGACCTCTCTGCTTCCCCAAAGCACCCAGCCAACCCATCATTTCAACACTCCCAACGGAGAGCTCACCTCCGCCACCAAATTCTCCTTTTTTGCAGCGTGCAACCCGGCTTTCCTCTGCACATGCCCGCCCGCCAGCTTTCCTCCTCCTGCCGCACGCATCCCACCCCGAGCCTCGCGACTCTTGGCAGGAAGAAAGATACTAAAAAGCGGGGAACACGAGGCAGCGCGAGAGATAGCAGGAGCAACTGCCATATCAGCCGTCTTCAGGCAAGATAACACGATAAATAATCAATCCATCCCCGTGCAAAATCCTTAAGTGCTTGATGTATCTGTCTGCAAATTGAATCACTTCGCCTGCCAGGAAGTTCTGCCTTGTAAATAAACGAGTGCAGAAAGGCAGCACACGGGGACGATGGAGATGTAGACATACACACAAGTGCGCAGGTGACACCTGGTTAAAGCTGCTGATTTAATTTGAGCAAAGGAACGAGGCTTTCCTTATTATTATTATTATTATTTAAAAAATTAAGAAGTGGAGAATACGATCCCCTTTCCATTTAGGACAGGGTGGGGTGGGTGGGAAGGAAGGAAAGGTCCTGCATCTGGGCCAGGAATTAGATTAGTTCTTAATGGACTTTTATAAGGTGTCCCCGCAGCTCCCGATTAAGGGGAGGGGGGTGTAATATCCTTTATTAACAATTTAATGGACTCGCTGCAACTCCATCTGTCTTCATCAGTGCTTCCTCAGTTCATCTGGGAGAGCTAGTTTGCGGCAGGACCTGAAATACTGACCTGATGAAAGAGCGAGGAGGATCATCCATCAGTGTCCATGTCCAACTGATGAAGTTAGAAGAAGGGAAGGGGTGAGGGAAGTTTGCAGGGGGTGACTCCAGACTTACATTTCCGGCAGATGTCGAGAATCCTCCAGTCGAGACTTTGGGATCGTTCCTGGAGGCTGCCCGTTTTTTGAGACTTCGAAAGCCACCTTGTCCCTCAAATTACTTGGCTCAATGTCCTATCTACGTCTTGAAGTTCTTCACAATGTACTTGGGATAGCTAGAGTCTGGCCTTTTATCCATTTCCTGGCCTCCTAAGAGCTTCTCGGTCACAACTTAGCAAGAACTACTCCAAAGGTTTCTCTTGCCTGAGATGGAGAAGAATGTAACTCAGCGTTCAGGAATCTGTGGCTCCTCAGACATGGTTGAGGGACCTCAACTTGCATCAGCCAAAGGAAGCCAAGGGCCCAAACAGTCAGGGATGGCCCAATTGTGGTCCAATGACCCTGGAGGACCATACTGTAGATGTCCTGATGTACCTTCGAAGAAGTCTTGGATGTTGACGCCTCTTTAGAAAGGAACCAATAGGTTGTGGAAACCAGGTGCACTGTTGCCTATCTTACACTCATCTTTTCCCATGATGATGTTGCTCCTCCGTCTCTTCACAAACACCTTTTGTGATTCAGAGCAGATCCAGAGAGGTTCTCCTCCTCCTCCTCCTCCCGGGCTGGTCTTGTGGCTTCTTCAGTGGCTTCTTCAGTGGCTCTCTGTGCCTGGTTGCAGGTGTCCACGCAGGAAGGGAGAGGGGGAAGAATGAACAGGTAACTCTGCAAGGGATGGAGGAAAAAGTAGCATGCAAAATAGTAATTGGAGGACAGGCCCTCTTCTGTTCTAGAGGGAGGGGGGAAGCATGCTTCTACTAAACCTTTACACACACACCCCAGGAAAGGTGGTGTGCCTCTATCCCTGCTGCAAATGCTCCTGAGTGGGAAAAAGAGGGTGGTTGAGAAGGAACAGAGGTCTCAAAATGAAGTTGTTTCCAGCCTTTGATTCTATCCCTGGAATTATTTACAGCTGCAGGCAATAGGAAACTATGTAAGAGCAAGTGCTCTCATTTACATGCTAATTCATTTATACCCTCTGGATTGACTTCACCAATTCATTTTCAGCCCACTAACTCTTCTGACGTGAATTATATTATCACCTCCAGAATGGCAGCCGGGAAATACAACAGCAGGGTGGGTGGGGGATGGGGGGAGGAGCTGCCCTTTGACCCTTCAGATAGCCCTGGGAGGGTAGGGTGGGCTGGGGTGGGAAAACCTGAGCTGGAACTGTGGCAGAAGAATAGGACCAGCCTCCCTGTCTGTTCCTCAAATCACCTGCCAAGGTTTGGGTCATCTGCTGGGATGGATACAGTGGTTGTATTCAGAGGAAGGGGGTTGAAAATTAAAGGGGGGGCACCAAGAGTCTGGAGGGAAAGGCAGTGATTTTGGCCTGGCTGGTCTCCCCAATCGAAAATGATGGTGGTTGAAGCTTTCAAAGGGACCAATAGAAGTTTCCAAAGGACTTGGTGGAACAAATTCTTTTACTTTCTTTTCTTTTTTTTTTTTTCTTTCTTTCTTTCTTTCTTTCTTTCTTTCTTTCTTTCTTTCTTTCTTTCTTTCTTTCTTTCTTTCTTTCTTTCTTTCTTTCTTTCTTTCTCTTTCTTTCTTTTTCTTTTCTTTCTTTCTCTCTTCCTCTTTTTTTTCTTTTTCTTTCTTTTTTTCTTTCTTTCTTTCTTTCTTCTCTCTTTCTTTTTCTTTCTTTCTTTCCCTTTCTTTTAGACCGTTCCTTGTCCTGGCTTCCTTTGACTTCGAAGTCCTTGCTCAAGGAAACGGACAATGCAGCCGAGCGCATTACTTTCTTTAAATGCCTTCATTTCACTCTCAAACTTGGGCTATTAATTTGTACTGTTGGATCCAGACTGGTTAATTAAGGTGACTCCCTTGATACGGGCTTTAGCCATGTTTCATTTATGCGTTTTACTCTTGACATCCATCAAACTTCCACAGGGGTCCTTCGGAGAGCCCCCTTCTATTTGTCCCACCCCACACCTGGAGATCTTTCTTGGGGCCTCCAGAAAACTCGGTCAGGGCAGGCGAGTCGAGAAATTCCTTCAAGTCACCCCTAGGATGATGACTGGCTGACTTGGCTAAATAAGCAGGTTTGTGCGATTGCTGGCTTGAGTATGCATGTGTGTGTGTGTGTATACTTAAATAAGCAAATAACCATGGGTCTGCAAAATGTCCTGCCACCCATTCCTTAGAACCAAACTTTGCACAATCTTTTATTTTATTTTCTTTAAAGTTTACTCCGAACATACTTGATTTAAAGGGCAGAAAGGGCCTCAAAGAACATATACCAGAAGATACGATGAAACGCCGGTTCCTTTTTTGTGCATTGTCCCCCCCAAAAAAATTACTCCTGCTTTGGAACAAAAGCTCAGCTCCGGCAATGAGAACAGGGACTCTCCACCTCGTGCCGACTGGGGAATGCTGGGAGTTGAAGTCTGGACCTCCAGTCGTCAAGGTGGAGAAACACCGTTCTACGTTTGTTTTCCTTGCTACCGTCTTGCCAAACGGTTCTATAAAAAGAAGCAGGAGGACAAGAAGTGAGGCGCACAAGCCAAAACCGGCCCTCCATTGTCTGTTCTCCAGACCAAGGTTGCCAGAATTAGCAGTCTGAGCTGGCAGCTGGATCCTGAAACGCAGAGGTGGAGGTCTCAGTCTGCTGGTTTGGGCAGAAAGCCAGACTCTCCGTGTTTATACTGAGTCTGGCCAGCCTCGGGGCTTAATTCCGCCTGCCAGCTGCTTGCCAACCCCGGGAAAAGTCTCGGTGTTCCTCTGCAGAAGGTTGACATTGAGAGCTTTCATCTTGATCACATACCTAGGGCAGGGCTGGGCTTTGAAGCGTTCCTTCTCCAGCTACGCTCACGTCGTCCGTTCTTCTGCTAGACGTATCTGAGCCAGGAAGACGCATCACCCTTCTCCTCAACTCTATCCACAGGTAAGCTACCAAGATCCTTCTGACTGTTTTTGGCCAGGTCTGACAGGCACTGGGTTGTCTAACCCAACAACATCTGCTATCACATCCAGTTTGGGGATCCTATTCTATAGGGGGGATTATTTCTGAAGACCATCAAGTCAACATCAGTGAGGAGATGGGGATAACCATGAACGAAGAAGCTCCACCAGACTTGATCCCAGGAAGGAGATAAACTATTGGTCTGGATGTAAGGGGTACATCCAGATAACTTGTTGCCATCTGGACTACGCAGCCTATATCCAGCAGCTCAAGATTAAGTGGAGACTTTGCAAAATGGCCCCATCCGTCAACTGAAGGAGGAGACGTTTAGTCTTTGGGGCAACCATAGGTATGGAGCAAATAGGAGTTGCAAAGGATCCTCTGAACCAGACTGCTCCTTTTTAAGCACCACGGAAGATCCACGATCTTCTGCTCCATGCCGGGAACAATTGGACTTATTACATTTGGACACAGCAGCTAAATTCAGGCACAGACCCAAATATCTACATGCACCCTCCTATGTGCAACTGAAAACCTTTCCCAAATTCTTCCATCAACAGAATGGAAAGGACTTTCTTTTCAAAAAAATAAATAAATAAATAAAAATGGTGGTGGTGAATTTATAATTTCATCCGTTCCAGTTTGATCTGGGAGCCTCCACTGATTTTGCGTCTGGAATATTCCCACTTAAACAAAAAAAAAAAAACTACACTGCCGGGATGTGGTAATCCTGCCACGGAGCCACGTTTGACAAGATAGAAACCCAAGATTTTTGTGTGGTTGTGGGGGTGCCTGGAAACCGACATTTTCCCTCCGCCGTCTGTCATTCCTGTGTTCTGTGCTCGCTTGCTGCTCATTCTAACTGCCGGCAATCAAATGGAATCGTAATCAATTCATTGCTAAATGTTTTATGTTGCGGAGGAAAAAGAGCATTGCTTAAATTGAAATGACACACTCGCACACATAAAACGAACACAAACAAAAGAAGGGCAAGAACGAAAGGCGGGGAGGAAGCATCTGCTGCTTCTCGCCTGCCAAGCGTTCCTTCTCCATTTTTTTTTTATTTTTTGGCTAAAAACGGTCCTTAGCAGACTCCAGATCCTGGAAAAGCCCACCGGCCTCTCTCACCAACTCCAAAATCTTCAGAATAATGGGCAAGGGGCTTTGGTCATGCAGTCACCTTGCAAAGGTGTGAAAGTTGAAAGAGGTTGGGTCAAAGTCTGAGGTTGCCTGGACTTTGTTGGGCTTGGTCCTCAGTTGGCCAGTTCCCTGAAGCTCCTGTCCCTTAAGGAAGTCTCCTGAACTCCTGCATTGGGTGCTTCCCTCGTGATCTAGATCCATCATTCCAAGAACCTGGAGCCAGATTTCCCATCCTTCTGGCCCACCTAAGCCCTGTCAGTTGACTCAAAAGGAGCAAACGTTGAAGGCCAGGTTGTGCAGAAGCCCTAATCTTCATGCCTGGTCCTCACCATCATCAGGTTCTCTGGATCTTCTGCCCCGAATGCCTGATTTGGTTTGCTCATGACCCTTGTCTGTTTCAGGCCGTGCACCAACTTCTGGATAAATATACCAGTCTCCATGGTTTCCAGGTCAGGTCCACCTCTCTGCTGGTCCACCTCCATCTCATTAGGCTTCCGTGATTCTCATAAAAGGAGATGTTTTTCTCCTATCCAAAGCAGAATTCCACTCTAGTTATCCAGAGTTATCTCCAACTGCATCCTATACGGTGTTTTCTCCCAGCTAAGTCCACCAAGACTGGTTTAAATGGCTAGATGGTCTTAGAAGAGGTTGCGATCTACCTGGACTTCAGCTGCAACTTTCTGAGTCAATTGTCTGGCAGTTACTTCAAGTATTTCTCTCCTATCCTCAGCCACCGGGGCACCGACCCCTCAAACATCTGAATAGGATACCATTTTAATGAAAAAAATGCTCCTGGTTATAAGAAGTCATCTATTTCCTCTCTCCTCCTCCTCCTCCTCCTTAGCTTCCAAATGGTTTCTGCCTCGAGCTTCTGGGCCACCCAGGAGATGACAACTAGATTTTAGAAAAGGTGCTGACACCCACCACCCCTTCCCTGGAAATTTGCAAATTGTCAGTCGTAAAACATTCTAGATTTATTACAATGTACAAAAAGTAAAAAAAAAAAAAAAAAAAAAACCTCCATTGGGATCATCCCACAGGCCAGATTCTGGAGTAAATCTGGTGGCTGGGATTCTCCAAATCATGGAAATAGAAGCACACGTGGCGATTGTGGTGGTGATTTTTGAATGAAAATTCCTGAGAATTTCTCTCCCCCCCCCAGAAGTCGCTTGCAAACAGGCCTGCTGAGAGCTACAGCGCCACCTAGTGTCCAGAAAGCGACTTCTCCCAGGGATGGCACCCAAATCCTTGGAAGGAGCACAATGGAAAGAGATTTATTTAGACTAGGAAGTTTTTCTCTTCTTGGCAAAATGAAATGGTACAGTCCTGGCAGGGAAAAAAAAAAATGGGGAGGGGGCAGCCATATGTGCCAAATTCTCCTGCAGATGGGGGGGGGGAAGCATCCCTGCGAGGTCTTTGCTTCAAAGCTTTGTTTGAAGATGCTCAAACGGCACTTGGATTTTTGGCAAATTCCAAAAGGCAAAAAAGTTGCTGCATTCAGAGCCTATATTTCTCCCCGGGGCTTTGCTCCTCACTATCCAAGCACGGCTAGATTTCCTGGGGGATCTGCTTCTGCTTCAGTCCCCCCCACTCCCCACCCCGCCTCTTCGTGGAGCAGCTAAACCACTTCTCCTCCTTAGAAACGAAGTTATCTGAACAGCAAATAGATCCGCAGCTTCAGGTGGTGAAGCTCCTTAGACTGCATCCCCTCCTGGATTCAGTTCTTGGGTTTCGATATTCGGAAAAAGCCAAACTTGTTTTTCCTTTTTTCGTTGTCCTGGGGGCTGCGAGACACACCTGCGGGGAAGAAACACCTTCTTAAACCATCGATCAGTCGTTACATGAGGGCTGCTGCAAAAGGTAGAATAGAATACAGCTGGAAGGGACCTTGGAGGTCTTCTAGTCCAGCCCCCTGCTCAAGCAGGAGAACCTATATCGTCTCAGATGGGTGAATTGTCTAGTCTCTTCTTAAAAATCTCCAGGGATGGAGCGCCCAGTTCTGGACTTAACCATTCAACTAGTGACTGTACAAAGCTGCAGCAGCCGTGGAAAAAAGTTACGACTGTAGCATTACGCAAAAAGTAGCCTCGACCCAAATGGCTTAGTGTGATCTACCTTGCAGGGTTGAGACTTACCGAACTTCTTGATCATGTCAACGAACATCTCATCTTCTTCCATCTCCCTAGGGAAGGAAGCACAGCAGCTAGTCCAACACCTGGAACAGGACTAGCACTCCAGATGTTGAACTAAAAGTTTCAGGAGAAAGGAGAGCCCCGCCCCTGCCAGATGCACAAATAGCTTCCTTGTACGGTGCTTGCAGCCTCGGCCCAGTGAGCCCACCTTCACAATTAGCAACGCAACGGCAGCCAGAAAGTACCGACAATCATCCCTAATTACTCCAAGATACTTGCCAAAAAGCCAGACCTGTGAACCTTGTTTGGCAGAAAGGAGCTGCTCAGACTTCTCAGGAGAGCTCTTGACCCCCCCTTCGAAAGGCCTAAGGCCGGGAAGGTCCTTTTTCAAGGAAGCAACGGGAAAATTGCAAACTGCAGGGCAAAGCGATAGCTTCTGTCAGCCACGTTCCCCAACCGTGGCAAGCTGAAAGACGTGTGGACTTCAAATCCCGGAATTCCCCAGCCAACCTTGCTGGGAAACCAAGGGCTGCCCCTCCAGTCCTCCTGCCTTCCTCCACCCCTTCGCACCTGAGTCTGTCCTCATCCAGGTCTTCGACGATTTTGTTCCGATTGTTGACCGTGTCCAAGTACGAGTCGAGAAGTTCCTTTTCCCGAGCCTTCTCCTTCGTGGTCTTCAAGTAATCTGGGCGGCAGGCGAAGGACCAGGATGATATGTTAAAGAAATAAATCACAACACAAAAACAATGGAAGGCTCTCCCAAGGGTTGTGTTGTGTTAAGACAACCATGGATGACCTTGGAGAGAAGATTCAGGAAGGGTTAAGAGAGAGGAGGACAGAAGAAGTTCTGAAGGCCAGGTTGGATCAACTTGTTCGATCAAAAAGTTCAACTTTTTGCCTAAGAACACCTGCCAATAATTCCTTCCTTCCTTCCTTCCTTCCTTCCTTCCTTCCTTCCTTCCTTCCTTCCTTCCTTCCTTCTTCTCATACATTTCTTCCTTCCTTCCTTTCCTCCCTCCTTCTCTTCTTCTTTCCTTCCTTCCTTCTTCTCATACATTTCTTCCTTCCTTCCTTCCTTCCTTCCTTCTTTTTCTTTCCTTCCTTCCTTCTTCTCATACATTCCTTCCTTCCTTCCTCCCTTCTTCTTTCCTTCCTTCTTCTCATACATTTCTTCCTTCCTTCCTCCCTCCTTCCCTTCTTTTTCTTTCCTTCCTTCCTTCTTCTCATACATTTCTTCCTTCCTTCCTTCCTCCCTCCCTCCTTCCCTTCTTTTTCTTTCCTTCCTTCCTTCTTCTCATACATTTCTTCCTTCCTTCCTTCCTTCCTTCCTTCCTTTTCTTTCTTATTTGAGTTTTTATAAACACCTGCTGGGATGCACAAGGCCCTTCACCACCACAAAAGGGATGAAACCACAAAAGGGAGTCGGCATCAGAGTCAGTGGAAGGCAAGCTTGCTTTCCTTGTGGGGCCTCTATTTTACCTTCAAGATAATGGGCTTAAACTGGGATGGGATCGGTGTATCTCTTTCTCTTTCCTTGTTCTCCACTGAGCTTCCTGGCACTTTTGCTGTGTTGTAAAATAGGTTGGAGAAGGTGGAGGAAAAAAAAATGGAAGTTCTTCCCAACTGGAGGAATCATAACTATGAAGCATGCCAAGAGGTGGATGGATGGGAGACTCACCAGCTTTGCTGATGAGACTCCGAAGTTCCGTCTCAATATCCCACTGCTTTACTTCCAGTTTCTGCTGGTTTATCCTGCAGGAGAGAAACGTTACTTTAAAGAATCCAGATTCGCACGTGGGGCCGGTCCAAAGTTTTGGAGCCCTCCTGAACGGATTGCTGGAAGGATTCTACGACATCTTTTTCTTCTTATTATTTTATTATTATTATTATTTTGAGTAGAGTTTTACCATACCATAAAAATAATTTCAAAAAAGGGAAGAAAAAGACAGGGCAGCAGAAAAGATAAGAAATAAGGAAAGATGTTTAAAAATTGGGGGGGAAGGAAGGAAAACCTCCCTGTTTCAAGCAACTTTCTATCGAAGAATAGGGGCTGTGAAGGAAAAGAAACATAGGACATGCTTGCTTAGCGGCCACAGGGGATTGGCGACTTGGCCGTTAAGCGAAATGGTCGCTAAGCAAAATCACAAGTGTACTTATGACTTCAGCTTTCCTCTGCTTTACAGGTCTGCAAAAGTCATAAATGCGAGGACTGCTCGTAAAGCTACTTTTTTTCACTGTCGTAACTGTGAAAACGGTCGATAATTAAGAGTCGCTAAAGGAGGATTGCAAACGGTCAATAAACAAGACAGTCACTAAAGGAGAACTACCTGTAATGACCTGGTGGGTTTAAAAAGGGAGCCCAAAACCTACCTAGTCGGCAACTGGCTGCCCAGGTGCCCTGAACCGGCCACTTTGCTTGCCCCGTCCAGTTCCACTCACTTGTGCATCAACTCGGATTCCCGTCTCAGCAAGATCTGCTTCTCGTGGATCAGTTTGAACCATTCCACCATCAGGGCGTCTTCGGAATCGTCTGTGTACAAGATCCGAGAAAGAGGTCAAACGAGGCACCATCCACCGCAAAGAACCTCAGACAGACCCTGTAAGGTAGGCCTGTATGGTGGGAAAAATAACCCAGCACCCGCCTCTACAGAAGAAAAATTGCCTCATTTGGAAAACTTCCCCCTAATCTTGTTCGTTATTAAAGAAGGAAAAAAGAAGCCACCTATTCTAGCCTTCCGGGCCTCCATAAGGACTAGAAACCTGGACCTTTGCAAACCTTTTTTTTTTTTTTTAAAAGAAGACCAGAAAGCACCATCTTTGGGCTGTTATCAGTTTGACAAGGACCCCCTCACCTCCCTCGCAAGCCCGCAGCTGTTTCTCCAAGGAGATCCCCTTCTGCTCCAGCTTGTCCAGATCTCTTTCAATCTGCCGGATTTCTTTCCGGATCTCTTCCTCGGGGACGTAATCCGGGTGGAGCTGAAAGGCACCAAAGAGTTAAAGACCTCCGATTCGCCACCCTGAGGCTCAGGGCGGTTTGGTATCCCGACAATCCTGCAAGGTAGGCCGGCAGCTCGGCTTGAATCCATGGCCTACCTTGGTGGGAGAGACGGTTTGATCACCCAGATGCTTCCAGAAGGTTCCCGGAGAGGACGGCTGGGCTGAAAACGAAGCGGGAAAGATTCAGTTGCTGTCCGACGGCCTTCCAGATGTTGCTGAACTACGATTCCCAGCGTCCCTCAGCAATGGCCCTCCTAGCTGGGGCTGATGAGAACTGTAGTTCAGCAATGTCAGATACTCAGATGAGAGAAACTGACCGGCCGCAACCACTGTTTTCGAGGGACTCCATTTCTCTGCTTTGGCAGTGGCTGGCTGAGATTCCCACGGCAGCTTCTCTTTCTGCCAGCCGACGGAGACATCCAGCTGTGGCACCAACAGCTTCTTCTTCGGGAGTTGCACAGCCAGCGGTGCTATGATGGAAACAAAAAGAGAGAGAAAACCCAACTTATGAGCGTGGACTTGAGTTCAGATTCAGCTTTCAGCCACCCCGACGGGCGGGATCCTTCTCAAGGAGGATGTGCCCAGGAGAGGACAAAGTTACCACAGATCGGGCCCAATCAGGCAAGCCGAAATTGAGAAAACTGAGCAATCGGGAGTTCTCTCCCCTTCATGAGGACTAGCGTCTTGCTTGAAAGGCTTTTGAAAGCCCAAAGGGGGGGGGGAAACGGCCACCGTTCCTAGGGGAATTACCCAGATCCTGTCAAAGCACCGTTAGTCATACCAGAGTTGGGAGCTGCTGGGGAAATGACCAAAAGTGGCGTTTTTTTGTCGTTTTGTCCTGGTTTCACCTCTATGTTGATCAACACTTTGTGAACATCGGCAGGTTTTGGAGACGGCTTGGCTGCGTCCTGATGGGGGGGTCTGCAGAAAAGGAGAGGGAGGCCGTTAGCACGGATAGGCCCTAGCCAACATTTTGGGCCAAGGAAGGCAGAATTTGGCAGTCCCATACTGGACTCTGCAAATCAAATCACGTGAAGTATTAGAAGCGCTTTATAAATCCTTAGTAAGGCCACACCTGGAATGCTGCATCCAGTTTTGGTCACCACATTACAAAAAAGATGTTGAGACTTTGGAAAAAGTGCAAAAAGAAGAGCAACTAAGATGATTAAAGGCCTGGAGACTAAAACATACGAAGAACGGTTGCAGGATTTGGGAAGGGCCGGTCTAGAGAAAAGAAGGATTAGGGGGGACATGATATCTTAGCAGTATTCCAGTATTTGAGGGGCTGCCACAAAGAAGAGGGGGTCAACTTATTTTCCAAAGCACCGGAAGGCAGGACAAAAAACAATGGATGGAAACCAATCAAGGAGAGAAGCAACCTGGAATTAAGGAGAAACTTCCTAACAGTAAGGACAATTAACCGGTGGAACTGCTTGCCACCAGAAGTTGTGGCTGTTCCACCACTGGAGGCTTTTAAGAAGAGATTGGACAGCCACCTGGTCTAGGGCAGACATGTCAAATGGTCTAGGGCAGACATGTCAAACTCGCGTCATCATGTGACGTCGCGCAAAGTATCAGGACTGTTTTGCCATTGCCAGCAATGGGGTGGTGCCCATGGCTTCCGCTTGACGCGTCCAGCCCGCTGGCCGGCAGTTTGACACCCCTGGTCTAGGGGGTTGGACTACAAGACCTCCAAGGTCCCTTCCAGCTCTATTCTGATTGATTGATTGAAACCACAATTATGTATTTGTTTTACTGGCCTATTTTATTCTACAAAGAAAACTCTAACCCTGTGCAACCAGTTACTGCCATAAATTGCAGATAATCCTCCACAAACCTCCACAATGGAGCCCAGAATTTCCACTGTAAGTTGGTACAGTCTTAAGTCAGTCACGTGACCGGACTTAACCATGTTTACAGCAATTGTAAAGCAAGTCATCCTGGGCATTAAGCGAGTCACATGGTGGTTAAGTGAATCCAGCTTCCCCAATTGACTTTTTTGGCCAGAAACCAGCTGGGAAGCTGGCACATCCCAGTAACATGACTGCAGGACACTGTCCAAATTGTGACCACATGGCTGTGGTCATGATATGGCAAGGACAGGTCATAAATCATTTTTCCCAAGGCTGTTGTTAACTTTGAACCGTCTTTAAACAGTCAGTCATAAGCCGAGGACCCCTTAGATTTTTGCTTTTCCTCCTTTTAGCACTCACTTGACCGGCTTCAGCCTCGCTCTCCAGTCTTCTGGGTTCTCCAATTTCTCTTCTGCCCCACTGGCATTTTTCACTGAATGAGAAACACGCAAAGGAGGGTGAAGCATAAACCAGCATTCAAGATTTGCACTCCTCCTCCTCCTCCCGAGTCCCAACCACCACGTTGGAGTGAGTGAATTACGGAGTGGGTGTGCAAACATGCCGATTCTGCAAAATTGTGCTTGTAAGTGTGCAGTTTATAGAACCAAAGTCTTTGAGATTTGTTGATTTTTTTTTTTAAAGGGTAGAATTGGATTTCTCTGCTGCCTCTATCCATCCCATCCCATGGCTGGCTGGGGAATTCTGGGAGTTGAAGTCCACCCATCTGAACGTTGCCCAGATTGAGAATCACCGGTTTAAACATTTAACTAGGATTGAAACCATTCAGTTGACTCTCTTTGATCGGGGATTCAAGTCAGGGTTTGACACCCAACTCATCACAGGCACCTGGATGGCTGCTTCCTACCTTTAACCACCTTGGTGTCCGATTTACGTCCAGCGTTGGCCGATGTGCCAATGGGCCCATCCTTGACTTTGCTCTGGGGCTCAGCTCCAACCTCCACTTTGTGGCTAGGATCTTTGGGGAGATTCCCAACCCGATGGGGTGTTTCTGCCCCTCTTTGGGCGTCTGCAAAAGCTGGCTTGTTAAAGGGTTTGCCAGCTGGGGAATTCTGGGATTGCAGACCCCGCGAACTGGAGAGGGCAGGAGAAGATGGGCTGCTGGAAAGAAAAGATGGTTACTAGCTTCTTGGCTGAGCTAAGAAGACACGGGACCTGGCCGTCTTGGAAGCACGGGAACCGAGTTCCGAAACCGCCCTCTTCCAGCATATAAATTTAATAAAGAAATAAAATCATAATCCACGGACGGCCCACCAAACCAATTCATAAGAGGTAAAGTTGCGCTTTTGTCCATTCCGGGGTGTGTCGGCTCGCCCTACCCCACAAACACCCCTCTTTGCAAACTCAATTCTGCAATTTAAGGAGACCCAGTTTTAGTCCTGCTTTAGCCACGAAAGCCATCTGTGACTTTGGGTTCTAGTCTAGTCTAGTTCTAGCCTTAGCCACGAAAGCCAACTGGGTGACTTTGGGCCAATCCCCAGGAGACGGGGAGTTCTAGTCCCACCTTAACTGTGAAAGCTGGATGGGTGACTTTGAGTCGATCACCAGGAGACGGTGAGTTCTAGTCTAGTCTAGTTCTAGCCTTAGCCAGGAAAGCTGCCTAGGGGACTTTGAGCTAATCACTAGGAGGCAGCGAGTTCTAGTCCTGCCTTAACTGTGAAAGCCGGCTGGGTGACTTTGAGTCAATCGCCAGGAGACGGGGAGTTCTAGTCCCGCCTTGGCCATGAAAGCCACCTGGGTGATGTTGGGTCAATTATTCTCTCTCTCAGCCCAATCCACCTCACAGGGTTGTTGTGGTGGGAAAAATAGGAGGAGGAAGGTGTGTCGGATTTGTTTGCCACCTGGAGTTATTTGTAAAAAGAATTAAAAGCCAGAATACAAGTAAGTAAGTGCCAGTGGAATACCGAAGGCTCACCTGTTGTAAGCCAAAGATCGGGGCACCGCAGCGCTGCTAACCCCTCCCGGCTGGCTGGCCGAGGGCTGCGGTCCCGGTAAGAGGCGCTGAAGGATGCTCCGTGCTTCGTCTTTCTTGCTGTCACTGGTGCTGCTGATGCTGACAGGGAGCTGAGTTTGAGAGAGGAGTGCTTTCTCAGGGACTTGGGTAGGCTGGACAGGAGAGCTGCTGTGATTTCTCGCCGGTTCAGGTTTTCGCGCAGGGAAGCCAGAAGAGGCTGGATCAGCCTGGAAAAATTTCTCTCGAGCCTGCTGGATCCTGGAGCGCATCTCCGTCGAAGAGGAAGCCATGGGGGGATCCGCGCTTGGGGCAGGAGGGTGCGAGCGAGACAGACTCGGGCTTGTGGAGACCCTGCCGGTTTTAGGACTCCGGGAATTGGGGGGTGGCTGAGCTGCTGCTGGCTGGGGGGTCACGTTGTTTTGGAAGACCCTACATGGTTTGGGCACTGGGGATGCTGCCTGCGGCGGCTCCAGCCCCTTCCCACAGTTCCCTGAAGGGGTCTTGGAAGCGGTGGTGGTCTTCTTCTCCAGCCTGCTCTCCTGGGCAGGAGGAACCTGGGCAAGTTCAGCCCCTGCGTGTCGGTTGCAAAGGAAGCTGCCCGGGCTAAGCCCGGCTTTGTAGTTTCCTCTCTGTAAAGTGCTGGAACATTTTTTGCACCTGGAAGCAAAATTTTGGACCAAAGGTGACCATCTAAGAGGGGGGGGGGTCAGATTGGCTGGCCGTGGATTCTGGGAGTTGAAGTCCACCCGTCTTAAAGCGGGTAAGGTGGAGAAAGACTGGGCCAGAGTGGACTTTGCAGACAACCCAATCCTTGCAGCATCCTTACCCCTCCCCAAGCCAGACCCCTGAAGCACGGCCTGGGGGGCAAGGCCAGCCCCCCCCGGTCGACTCCTCCAGAGGCCCCTACCTAAAGCAATTCCTGTGATACAGTTTCCCGTCCATCAGGAGGCGCTGGACCAAGTGGACATGAGTTCCGCAGACGGCACAGTTGCTGGGTTGTGCATTGTTCTTCTCGGCTAAGACCCGCCTCTGGAGGGAGAGAAAACAGGCACAAGGGGATTCAAAAGTCTGCAACTTTTTTTTTGGCCAATTTCCGGTAAAAAACGCCCATCGGGAGGAAGTGGATTCATTTAGCGATGGCGCGATTTGTTTAACGGCCACGGGGACTCGCTTTACAACCATTGTAAAAATGGTTGTGAAATCGGGTTCAGTCACAGGCTGACTTGGCTTACCACGGCAACGACTTACAGTGGAAATTCCAGTCCCTCCTTTGGCCGTAAGTCAACAATTACTTATATGCGATTAATAATCTTCTGGTGTGCCACCCAAACACTGGCCTATTAAAATATTGTGTTATGGATTCAAAAAGGGCGAGAAGCACCAATTTAGAGGATTAGAGTCCTCATCCCTTAGCTGCCATTATTCTAAGATATACTCTGCTGATCCATGGAGGTTCTATTCTGAAATATCCCGCTGTCATAAACACACAGAGAGAGAGAATCAGCCTCCAGGACAAAAGGGATGGTGTTTCGTACTTCGACTGCTGGAGGGGAGTCGATCACCAGCCTCCGCCCCACCACAGCTGGTTCTGCTTTGGGTTCAAGAAAAGGCGGCCTTGCTGGTTGCGTTGAGCTTGGGGCCCTCGGCTCAGGAACCCCTCTTTTCTCGGTCGGCTGCTCGCTGGCTTGGGAAGCCGGGCGCTTGATTCCAGCCATCCCTCCAACTGCAGAAAAGAAACAGAATTGAGCTGCCAAAACTCTCATCGTATCAAAGACACACAAAAGGGCACGATTGGATATGTTAATCCACAAAACTGGCACCAAATGCAATCTGATTTACCTGCCTTATATTATTAAGGCTGATGATTGCTTACTGAGATAACCGTCTGGTTTTTTTTAATCAATATTTCTTTTCCCAATTTAAAGAGGCATCCCTTCCTTCCTCCCTTCCCTCCCCTTCCCCTCCCCTCCCTTCCCTTCCTTTCCCTTCCCCTCCAACTGTCTCAGCAATTACCACTCCAGTTTTGCTGGCCTCTAATCCTTGGATATCACACTGCCTCTACCCATGGAAGCTCCATTTCTAGCTATCCTGTCCATGGCTTATGTCAAGCTGGTTACATCTTGTGGGGGGCGGCGTTTGTTGTTGTTCTTTAATCCTTCCCATCCTCTAAAAGTCTTCAGAGGCTTCGTAGGAGCCATCACAGCGTGGACAGGACTTCACATCAGTCCAAAACTCGGAAGGAGGGAGCGCGAAAGAGTGAGATACTCACTGGGCGACTTGCCGTGGAAGTAATTGTAATATTGGGAGACGTAAGTGAGGATGCTCAGCCGGTCGGGCACTTTAAGGGCCACCATATCTTCAGCGTCCAGCAAAGCCGGGATGCCCAGCTCCTTCTCAGCAACCTGGAAAGCCTGTGAGATGCGAACAGAGAAGTTGAGTTGATGTCCTTCTCTTTAACCAAGCCGAGCAACAGGAGATCCATGGCCAAAGGATTTTGCAGGACAGCCAAATCTGTGACGAGTTCAGGTCCTGAATCCTGGTCTCCTAAGGGAAACCGTGGCCTTCCAGAAAATCCACTCCTGTCCTCTTGGCAGGGTCAAGAAACAAAGAAAGCGTTTTGCAAATTGTTCTCCACCAACTGCACGTTTTCTATCAAGGTCACAGACTTTTGCCCTGAACAGTGGACCGATGTGGCCTGGGAGACCCCAGAAGTCAACCCTGGTGCGAAGGAGAATTTTCACCGCAGGGTTTAAAGCGCCCAACGGCAGGAAGCCTCCCTACCAGGAGCGAAAGAGAAGCCGGCACATGCAAATGGAATCCAGCCATAGAGAGAGACGAGAGGCTGCCAAGTCTCCTAGTCCTCATAAAAAAGGCTCTTTGATGTGGTTGAAAAAGAATCTCATCTCCAAGTCTGGCTCCAAGAGTTGAAGACCAGCCAGGCCACAGAAACTCAACGTGGAGGCCCAGCAACTTCACCAGGACATTCCATTCCTCCGGCCCTCAACCCACACTCCGATTGTTGGACCCGGCGGGGAGACGATGGGTGGTCCAAGCCTGCTTCCTTCTCACAAACATCTGGGAGACTTTTCTTCCTGACAACAATTGCCTTTCCCAGGCTCTCCACATCCAAGGATCTCAGGTTTCCAAAAAACAGAGTAAGGAAGGGGGATGGAGGAGGATCTGGTTTCTAGAGGGGAAGGAGGAACCTCCTTCAGGAGGCAGCCAGATTGGGACAAGGGAGCAGAACGGACTGGCATGAGGCGAAGGGGTGAAGCGATGTGCATCTACACCTGATCTTTGATTTCTCAGGGAGGGTCCCTGACTAAGGCTGTCCTGCTATCCTCAGGAGAAGAGCAGAAGAGGATGGAGAGGGAGAGATGGAGACTGAGACAGAGAGATGGAGAGGTGGAGAAGATGGAAGTGGAGAGGTGGAGAGAGAGGGGGAAACAGAAACATGGAGGAGGAGATGGAGATGGGAGAAGAAAGGAAGTTGATGGAAATGAGGCAGAGGGGGATGGAGAGACTGAGACAGAGACTGAGAGAAGAGATAGATCGAGATGTATAAAGAGATGAAAATAGAGGGATATAGATGGATGGATGGATGGATGGATGGATAGATAGATAGATAGATAGATAGATAGATAGATAGATAGATAGATAGATAGATAGATAGATAGATAGATAGATAGATAGATAGATAGATAGATAGATAGATAGATAGATAGATAGATAGATATAGATAGATAGATAGATAGATAGATGATAGATAGATAGATAGATAGATAGATAGATAGATAGATAGATAGATAGATAGATAAGATAGATCAGAATAGATAGATAGATAGATAGATAGATAGATAGATAGATGGATGGATGGATGGATGGAGGGATCGGATGGATGGGGCTGATGGATGGATGGATGGGGGATGGATGATAGATAGCTAGATAGATAGTAGATAGATAGATAGATAGATAGATAATATAGGAAGATGGATGATGGATGGATGGATGGATGGATGGATGGATGGATGGATGGATGGATGGATGATAGATAGATAGATAGATAGATAGATAGATAGATAGATAGATAGATAGATAGATAGATAGATAGATAGATAGATGCATCAAGACGCTGTAAAACCTGCATTCAAGAATTAAACTTCCTTAAATCTGTACTTGTATTCATACTGCCAGGTTTCACAACCTTCCCCTCCACCCCAAATTACATTTATGTATTTATTTATCTATCACAGCGGCTTGTGGGCCACCTGGATGGAGCAAACCCACCCTGCAGAACTACGATAGGCCAGGTGCGCAACCCAAGGCTAAGCTACCATCAGGTAATCACCAGCTATCATTCCACATCCACTCGGTCCAACCCAGGTAAATAACAAGCCAGAGCCACGCTTGTTGCCAAATGGGGTTCAGGAGGGCGACTGCTGTTGGTGCTTTGGGGCGGTCCAGACATTGACTGATCGGTCCTCATCCTCGGCCAACTTTCCCCCCATTCAAATTGACGGCGCTGGTAATCTCGCCAAACTGGTTTTTCCAGTCTCTGCCTTGAACTGAGTTCACTTTCAAGATTAATCCACCTTGTCCTCCCCCTTATTTTTAAGGTTTGATCTCTTTCAGCCAGACTTTGGGGTTCCTCCACACCCTCAACCTGAAGCCCATCCACATTCGGAGTGTCTCAAGGGCCCCAACTGCTCTACCAACACAGTTCAAGAACGCTGCAAACAAACAGAAAAAGCCCAAGGGAAAAATTGAGTAATCCTACGTAAGAAATGCAAACTGCTAATATATTTTTTTTAAAAAAAAGAAAGTTAATGGGGTCGAGTATTTGTTTTATGATCTGTTTGTTCTGATCAAATCTACCTGAGGTCAAGGTGCGCAGGAGAAAGAAACGGGAAGAAAAACAGCCTCGGGGGGGGGGGGAAATGACGAGGAAACGACAGGGAGAGGAAAACCACCTTACCAATGCGTTGTTCTCGAAGACATTTTCCTTGCTCAGGGAAGTGAAATCTCTGAAACAGAAAGAAAAGCAAAAGTTATAGAGAAACAAGTAACAACAGGCCAGGATTCCTTGCCCCACCATGTTGCCTGCCCGGCCAAACTCTCCCGCTAGCCAGTTTTTCCCCATCAGAGCATGCAACATATTCTCAATGTTAAGATGTTTGTCCTAACATTCTACATAAATCTTCCTTCCCGGAATTTACGTTCCTTATGATGATGGGAGACAGTCTTGGTCAACAAAGACGATTAGGGGACTGGAGGATCAAACATACGATGAATAGTTGCAGGAACAGGCTATGTCTCTAACAAAGAGAAGGACTAGGGGTGACATGATTGCAATCTTCCAATATATGAGGGGCTGCCACAAAGAAGGGGGGGGAGTCAACCTATTCTCCAAGGCACCTGAGGGCAGGACAAGAAGCAACGGATGGAAACTGATCAAGGAGAGAAGCAACCTAGAACTAAGAGAGAAATTTCCTGTCAGTGAGAACAATAAACCAGTGGAACGACTTGCCTCCAGAAGTTGTGGATGCTCCATCACTGGAGGCTTTTAAGAAGAGATTGGACAGACACTGCTTGAGCAGTGGGCTGGACTAGAAGACCTCCAAGATCCCTTCCAACTTTGTTATTCTATATTCTCTAAGTCTGAATGTTTTTGAAGTTTAGACACAGTCCTCCAATCTTCGTAAACACCTGAAAATCTTTCCTGTAATAGTCGTGACCGAGTTCAGCTATGTCATCCTGCAGGAATCTACCTGCCCTTACACGGCTAGTTCAGGAAAAGCGATCCAGTGTCAACTTCTAATTAACAATTCCACATGCCTGATGCAAGTTTCTAAGAACCAGATCTACCTTCTGGGAAATCTCATCCATCCACACACAAAAAAAATCAGGGTTTGGAAGACAATTTGTACCCATATGCACAGCTGCCTAAAAGGGGTGCTTTTGCAAGTATCCCAAATCCCATCATGCAGGGAGAAACTGAACTGGCTAGCATTCTCTCTAACGTGTATCGAGCTATTAAAACCACCTGGAACCAAGCATATCCACCTCCTGTGGCATTAAAATCGCTTTGGGTCAATAGAAGAAAGAAAAAAGATCCTGCTTGGGCAATGTAGGTCTTTTCTACCCCCGCTGCAACAGCATTCAGGCAAATAAAAATTAAACGCGGGCTGGGAAGTTAGAAGAAAACAGTTCAACAGAATTTGGGGAAAAGCCTGCAGGAGGTTTGAACAGTCACATACATCTCTTGGGTAACAACCAGGAAGCTACAACTGGAAGGTGTATGAGAAGGAGTTGGGGAGAGATGGAATTTCCAGTTTTGGTTTTGGCGATGTAAACAATAAATCTAAAGAGACAGGGAATAAATGTACATATAAATGGAAGAACGTCTTACTGAATTCTTGGGGCTCACAATTTTACAGGGAGATCCAATCCAAATGTGAATAAATATTCTGACTGACAACCATAGTCTTCCAGCCCAGGGTCAGGGCAGTTCTGCCAATACGGAAGGAGTAAGCCAGCTACTCTGTCGAAAGAAGCTGGCATATCATTGCAACCTGACAAGGAGCCAAGTGGGCCACGAAGCCCTCATTTAAATCTCACATCTGCCAGAAAGAGTTTGGAACATTGACACCGTCGCCCGTTTGGTCTTCTAAAGCAGAGGTCCCCAACTTTTGGACACCAGGGACCGGTTCTGTGGAGAAAGGTTTTTCCGTGGACTGGAAGGGGCGTGGTTTTGTGTACTGCCTGCATCCCACGGATTGGGCTTTGCTTGTTTGTGCTGGCATGCCGTGGCCCGGTATCGGTCCATGGACCGGGGGTTGGAGACCCCTGCTCTAGAGCAACCCCAGGTTGCCCCAGGTAAGGAAAACCAGGAAAACAGACCTGATGTCCTTGAGCTACTTCTTATATCAACCTTAGATTGCTCCAGGTAAGGAAATCCAGGAAAATAAAACCAGCATTCTTGAGCTACTATGCACATGCCTGTAACTTCCCAACACGCATGAGCCATTTATGAAACGATGACACCCCAATAGCCAACAGGTGTTGGCATCACAACATTATCTTCACAATCAAGCCTTCTATCACAGGAGCTTCAGCCTATGGGACCGTCTCGTCTCCAAAGTCCAATTCTGTACCCGGCAGATCCATCGCGTGGAGACCTGAACTGGTTGTCAAAAAGTTTGGTCTGATTTGACCCACAAGGCTCAGGAAGACACGAGGGGAGTGGGCTCCCTCCAGTCCTGCTGACCCCAGACATGACAGCAATGAGATTTTAATGGAGGGGAGGAAGCCCCCCCTCCAGCGATCAGCTCCACTCTTGCCCACCCCTCTGCCTCACCCGCTTTGCTCACAAAGGCTGTCACAGGTAAATGTAAACAGCCAACATACCTCAGGACTGTTAGCCGAAGGTGTCTAAACATCAGCTCAGAGACGCAAAGCGTTTCCATCTTGACAAACCCTTGTTTGTTTTAAACCCGCCTTTCCAAGTGTCATGGCAAACGTCTGCTCTGAAATAAATGTGTTTTTTTTTAAATTTCAAGGCAAACAAGAACAAGGGGCTTTCTGATTATTTTTGGTTGAGGCGAGGCAGAACTGTGCAGACGGTGATGGTCAGAAGCGCAAGGACGGGGTGGCCTACCAAGGCAGGGCCGAGAGGTCAAAAACATCAAGATGGCGTCAGTGATGCCCATAAAAAGTGGGAGGGGCTTGGAGCAGAGAGTCGTAGCGGCCATGTTGACTTTTTGGACCCTCCTGAAGTCAGGAACAATCACCAAGTAACCTCGGAGAAAATTCATTGTTATTCATTTATTCAACTTCTAAAGCTGCCCAACGAAATCAAGAGACTCTGGGCAGCTTACAGTTCTAAAGTTATAAAACAAGTCAAACCGTATTTTTAAAACAATGCCGGTTGCCACGTCCATGTTGGGCATCCTCTAATCTTCTCCTTCCCCCCTCCCCCCCTCCATCGTTCCATCTCTGCAAGTTACTTCGCTTTTTCTGGATGGAGGACAAGCTGAAGCAGCTGATCAACAGGGCAATGCGCTTTTTCTGGATCACATCCTGCCTGCTCATCTCCATCCAAATATTATAAATGGCTTTTTGAAAAGTACCAGCAAGTCGTCATGGTTTACCTTTCTGCCAACTTTCTAGACCTTCCAGAAGCTTCATAGGAGATACTATTTATTTATTTATTTGTTTGTTTGTGTTTATTTTGTTTGTTTGCTGCCTCTCTTACCACCAGGTGACCCAAATCCATCCCTGCATGCAGAAACTTAACACATTGAGGGAAAAGAACTCCGCCAGAATTCTGTCCAGGATTTAATTTAATTTATTTGATTTAGGCCCTGCCCAAACAGGAACCAGCATTTTGGT
Organism: Azemiops feae; assembly: GCA_023970755.1. Taxonomy (NCBI): domain Eukaryota; kingdom Metazoa; phylum Chordata; class Lepidosauria; order Squamata; family Viperidae; genus Azemiops; species Azemiops feae. Next base: position 190,980 of record JALGBA010003883.1, on the reverse strand, counting down.
GGCCGGCTTTCTGTCTGCCAAAGGTTGTTCTAGATAAGAAGCGTTCAACCACATCAACCGTGATTAAATGCTATTTTATGGCGTCCGTGTTTAATGATTTCCCCATTCGGATAAATATTATGTTTTCTTCCTATAGTCACTGTGTGTTTTCGTGTTTTAGGTCTGGGGTTTTTCCCCCCCTCTTTTTTTCTTACTCCTTTTTTGCATAAAAAAGAATGAGTACGAAGGAGAAGGAGAAAGCAGGGGAAAAAAAAACCTTTTATGGGTCTCCTAAAGAGATACCAACTGAATAAAAGAAGGATGGCTTTGTGGCTTTGTTCCCAGGGCCGTTTCTTCACTGGGGTCAGTCACATGGAAGGAAATGACAAATATGTGTCCAGTCACAGCTGGAGTTTGCCTGTTGCTCACAAACTCTTGACTCTGTGGTTGCACTAGGATGACATCAGACTGGTGAAATTTGGTGGGGAAAATTAGGAAATAAATGAGTTTTCTGTCTGGTTCTTATTGAGAAGGGGACAAACTTAGAATGTGTAATGAAGTGAGAAATACTTGCAAGCTCTTTAAACTTTAACTGTTGTTTTTTTTATTTAGGGGGGGAAAAAAGTACTGTTCCAGCTGCAGACAATGGGTGTTATTATTTTGGACTTAGGTTTTAACTGGGAAAATTAAAAGTTCACTCCGGACTGGATGGATTTAGGGGTGATATTAATATCAAACAATAATCTGATTGGCCTGTTTGTTGTCAGAAATGTTAAGATTGATATGGTCCCATAAGCCAATCCCAGTCTTCTTAATTAACTAATTAATTATGTTTTTCCCAGAGAAAATGCTGCCACTGCAAATAGCAATGTTCAAAGGTCAGAGGTCAAATGCATAAGGAGCGGTTTTATCAGAAAGTAGAAACCCATTTGAATATTTAGTGGAATTTATATACTGTAATAAACTGTTTATGGGACCTGACTTTTGGTACGTCCTGTAATATTAGAGCATCTCCTTTCATCCTTGGCAGTTTCAGAAAACAAAACGAAGCCAACACAAGGATAAATCCGTAAGACGATCCAACAGATTAAAAAGAAAATCAAAGTACAGTGTACAAAAAAAACGCACAGGAAAATCATCTTAAAATAGAAAGCAGAATTGGGGTGCTTAATGTAGAAAAAGCTAGAAATTAGACACCAAAAATCTTTTGGAAATGCTAATCCTTTGAGGAACATGTCCGGACAAACCTTCTCAATGCATCCTTTTCAAAATTAATGAAGGTGGGACACCAATAAAATGGAAGAAATACAGAAATCCAATGCAAAGTCCTTCCAGAATACATCTTGCCCGCCAAGATGCTTCTTTGGTGCAGCTTTGTGGCATCAGACCACAAACAAACAAACACACACATACACACCCCTTTCTGCAAAGGTTTATCCCAAACTGGGGGCTCCCCCACTTAATTTGCACCAGAGAAATTTCGAAGGGGACAGGATGGGGCAGAGGTTGCAACCCTCTGTGAGATGCCCAACAGCCTGGGCGTAGGTGCTGCCAAGACAGAACACCATGGACCAAGGACCTCCAGCTTTTGAGGTTCCAGGGGTAGACTGCCTCGGAAGCTGGAAGCTCCCCTCAGCTTCCGCTGGGAAAAGCGAACAGGTCCTCCCTCCCTTTCCACGCTTCCCTCCCCCCCCGTGTTCCCCTTCCAGGAAGGGGACCCCCAGCACGACTCACATGAGGTCCGGCCTGTGGCGGTGCAGAATGGCGCAAAAGGCCAGGCCGTCCCGGAACGAGGTGGTCATGTTGGTGATGGAGACGTCCCTGTAGCCTTCGCACTGCTGCTTGCACCAGAGTTGTAAGGCTTGGATGGGGGACATCCTGAAGGGTGGGGGTGGGGGGGTGCGACAGAGAGAGTGGGGGGGGGGAAATCAAGCAGAAAAGAGGGATGGAGAGAAAAGCAGGGAGGAGTGGGGGAGGGTCAAGCAGAAAAGAGGGATGGGAAAAAGCAGGAAGGAGGAATGGGTCAAGCAGGAAAGAGGGATGGGGAGAAAAGCAGGAAGGAGGAGTGGGGGAGGGGCAAGCAGGAAAGAGGGATGGGGAAAAAGCAGGGAGGGGGAGGGGGTCAAGCAGGAAAGAGGGATGGGGAGAAAAGCAGGAAGGAGGAGTGGGGGAGGGTCAAGCAGGAAAGAGGGATGGGGAGAAAAGCAGGAAGGAGGAGTGGGAACAAGGCAGCCAGAGGCGCCGGGGCCGGTCTCTCTGGAGAGGGAAAGGCTGAGTCGGGAAAGTGGGGAGGGGGTCTCTCCCCCTCTCCAAAAGAAAGAAGGAGGGGGTAAAAGGACAAGACGAAGGACAAGAACAACTTTCCTCCGCGGGCAACGCCAACTTCTTCACTCTCCGCCGGAATCTTCACGCCTCCTGCAAGGCGCCGCCCCCGCCTCGCCTCGCCTCCCGGCCGGAGGGGCCGCCGCGCAGCTGGGAGGCTCCCCCGGCCCAGCCCCGGGCGCGATCCAGCCGGCCGGCGCGCATCTCCCGCCGGAGGATCCCCGCAGCCCCGCGGGAGGAAGAGGCAAGGCGAAGGCGGCGCTCCAGGGGCGCGCGGAGCTCTCCAAACGCCCAGCCCGGCGCTGTCCGAGCGGACCTGGGCTGCTGCGGAGCCGCGGGCCGGGCGGGGAGAGCCGCCAATGGCCGCGGCGGGGCGGGAGCGGCCGGCCCGGCCGAGAGGCGCCGGCTCCGCCTTCCGACGCGGGGAAGGGCGCAGCCAGGCAGGCGAGAGGCGTTCGCACGACCCGGACCCGCGTCTGCTGGAGGAGGGCCAGGCGAGCCTCCCTCCCGGAGGCTGGCAGAGGGGGAGCCCGGGGGGGGGGCTTGTGGGGAGGGTCGGTACGGGGGGGGTCCTAAGGGCGGGGGGGGGAGAGAGAGAGCGGGGCAGACCAGTTTGGGCCAGTTGGCTGGAGCCAAAGAGCTCCAGGAGGGTACAAAAAAAAAAAAAGCTTGGCAAAGTCCCGGGGCGCAGAGGCGGAAGAGCCAGATTGGGGAAGCCTCCCCCCCGCGCCCCCTCAGGAGCCCGTCCGCAAAAGGAGCCCCAAAAGAGGCTGCCGAATCCGCCTCGAACGGACCCGCTTTGCAAAGGACCCCGGAGCGGCGCCACCCCGGCAGGCAGTTGCCGGGGCTGCTGATCCCTCCCCAGTTAAAAAGCTGCCTTTAACCCCCCCCCCCAGGAAGGAGGGTCGCCGTTGTGGTTCTGCATGAAGCCCTGCTCTCACCGCAGCAGGCCCTTTGGGGGGGGGAGAGGGGGGAGGGAGTGAAAGATTTTGCATTTGGGAGGAATTCTTCTTCCAGCGCTCACCCCGGGCTCAAAAGAGGATTTCTGGCTGCCCCGGATTCTGGAAAGAAAAGTTTGGGAAAGTTCACGCCAACATTAATTTGATCACAGTTGCTCCCTCTCTTAGCTGCTTGGGGGCAGCTACACCCTGGTTGAAGGGGTTATTTTTGTGTTTATTTACTTTACATCCTGTTTTTATTGTTTTTTCTAAACCAAGGGTCCCCAATCCCCGGTTTGGCAATCAGCAAACGAGCAAAGCCCCATCCATGGGATGCCATCAGCACACAAAACCACACTCTCTCCGGTCCGTGGAAAAACCTTTCTCAAAGGAACCGGTCCCTGGTTCCCAAATGGTTAGGGGCCTCTGTTGTAAACTACTCAAGGAATACTCATTCCTCCTCTTTTCCCCACAACAATGGACTGGCCCAAAGTCACGCAGCCAGCTTTCCTGTCTAAGGTGGGACTAGAACTCACAGCCTCCTGGTTTCCAGTGTGGTGCCTTAACCACTAGACGAAACTGGCTTATATAGAGACGTGTGAAGCATCACACTGGGAAAACTCTTCCTAGAGGATATTGTCGGTTGCTGTGTCCCAATCACACAAGGAAACCATGAGGAGTGACCGACCGGGTGTGAACAGGCCTCTGCTGCAAATGGGCCCCCGTCAAGAACTTTGTGGCGAAAAGCTCCATTCTCAGTTTGAGCCAAGGAACTTCCTGCAGAAAATTCCTTGGCTCAAGCTGAAAATGGCCGTAAGCTGGTGGTTCCTTGCATGCGACGGTCGTACGTGCGAGGACCGGGTTGTAAATCACTTTTTTTTCCCCAGTGCCGTTGTTACTTCAAAGAGTTTGCTGAATAAAGTTTGAGAATTATTTGCGCTTATATTCTGTAGGGATGCAAAAAATTTTCCCTTTTTCCACTGAAACGGGTCGTGAATTGCCGTGAATTTCATGGCAAAAATCGGGCATATTAGCTCCCTTACCCCTGCCTGGATACTGAACTTTGCAATTGGCTGTTTTGTTATTTTATTTATTTATTTATTTTTATTTAGTCCATGTCTTACTATGGAGAGAGAGAGAAAGACAGGAAGGGAGGGAGGGAGAGGGATATGCCCAACATATAAATCAGCCACCCTGGAGTCTCTCGACAGGCGGCGTATAAATTTAATAAATAAATAAATAAATAAATTATGGAGAATAACAAAAGAGGATTTTCTCCTCGTTTCCATCGTCAGGTCTGTTTCTTTGCTCCCGGCCCAGAGCCACTTTTAAAGCCACAGCAGTGGAACGAGAAAAAAAGGGAAGAAAAAAAAGATTTCTGCAATTCAGAGAAAATGTCAGAAAAAGCCCAGAAGATCGTTGAAGAAGCAGCCTGCCTTCTGCCTGGGCTGTGACAGGCGAAATGACACGAGGGGGTCTTTTCCCCTCTCCCTTCGGAAGAGCTGCTGCCTATAAATTGGGTGGAAAGGATTAATAATACATGCCGTATAATATATTCATGATAGTTCTATGGGCATGCTATGGATAATATACATTAATATATAACCACCCTTACAAATAATTCACCGTGTTCTCTCCCATCTAATTACTGGTCACCGGGCAGCCTATTTACTTTATGGTGAGGATTAGGAAAGGCATTAGGACTGTTGAGCCCCATCCCAAATTTTTCTTTGTCTTTTCTTTTTTACTTTTTTACTTCCTTCCTCCCTTTCTTTTCCTTCCTTCCTTTTCTTTCCTTCCTTCCTTTTCTTTCCTTCCTTCCCTCCCTTCTATTTCTTACTTCCCTCCTTCATCCCAAATTTATTTTCTTTCCCCCCCTTTTTTCCTTCCTTCCTTTTTTTGTAAAGCACCCCCATTCATTGGATTATTAATGGATTCCCAAACAGTCCCGGCGCAAACAATGCGGCATGAATATTTGATGGGCCATCCAGAGCCGGCCCATTCATCATTTATAACAGGCTGCAAAAACACGATAAAACATTTATTATGTGTTTATAGATCACTTCATACCAAAGCAAAGTTGTGTTATAAATGCATTATTAATCCTCCACGCCGTTTATAGGAATCTCTTGTAATAAGGATTTACCATATGTTGCTCTACAACAGGGATAATAAATAGGATGTCGGCAGCTGACGGAAAATAGATGGCCGCTGAAGACTTTTTCCTCTGCAGCCGGTCCTGGCCGAGGGAAGGAAGCCACTTGGACATCTGCCGGCCTTTAGATAAAGCGAGGAAATCAAGGGTGTGCCAGGGAGCTGGGCAAAAGACCTGAAGGAAAGCTCAAAAGGAATTTTTAGCTCGGGACTGGCCTTAACCAATAAAACTTGGCAAGTTTAGGGCTGCCTTAAAGGGCCTAGCGCTGGCCCTGGGTTCAAGGCATCCGTCCATTCGTGAGTCTTCCTCCTCACCAGCCCTGACTCTACTTCCGTTTCCTGTTTTCCCTTCTCTTCTTCACCTAAGCCTTACAAATATGCACATATATTCTCCAGGTGCGTTAATACGAATAAAACAAATGGAATTGTTGCGTTCGGTTGCAACGCTGCCAATGCAACGGTTGCATTTCACATCGCATTGCTGGATTGATTTACCGGATTAAAAAAAACTCTGAAGAGGGAAATAATTCTGTTCCTTCTGCGTTCTGAAGAGGAGATTTCCGGGGTGTCTCGGGAGAGATACAGGGAGTCCTCGACTTATGACGGCAATTGGGGCCACAATTTCTGTTGCTAGCCAAGGTGGGGACTGAATGGGTCACGTCCAATTTTACGAGCCTTTTTTGCCAAGGTTTTTTAAGCAAATCGCTGCAGTTGTTAAATTGTTAAGCAAATTCAGCTTCTCCCACTGACTTTGCTTATGGGAAGCTAGCTGGGAACGTCACAAACGGAGGACCCCTGACCCCAGGACGCTAAAACCGTCGTAAATACATGCCAGTTGCCACGTGCCTGAATTTTGATCACATGACCATGGGGATGCTGTGACGGTCGCAAGTGTGAGGAACGCTCGTCTTTTTTTCAGTACCGTTGTAATTTCGGTCACTAAAGAAACGGTTGTAAGTCGAGGACTACCTGGAATCCCACTTCAGTCCGAAGCCCACCTCAGACTGATTCATCCCACCAGTTCTTGTAAAAACGGGTTTCACCTCCCTTCTGTCAAGACTGTGTCCCAGTCTCTGAAATTTGCCCTGCAAATCGTGATCAAGGAAATAGCAATTAAAAACCCGGCGGCGGAGGTGGAATTGTGGGCTAGTGATAAACCAGAGTTGGTATTTAGTGGCTGCTCAGCTTCAGATCGCCCTCCAATATTAACCAATTAACCTCTTCTGCTCTGATGAGGGAGCTAAATTAATATTACGAGGCCCAGCCGGCTGGCAGCTCGCGGCTTTTGCCAAAGAAAACCCAAGTCTTTGCAAAGGAAAAGGTTTCTTTTGGAGAAAATGTCAGCAGAGATAGCTTAGCGTCCAGTTTTGAAGGTGTTATGGACAGGAGATTCTCCTTGGGTCCTTTCTGAACCCCAAAACGGACCAAACTTGGTTCAGTTGGTTTTCTTTTCTGAAGAGAAACCTCTTTGGGGTACACCGGGGTCCAAAATTTAACAGCAGCAATGCCTTTTAAGAACAATGTAACAGAACCCCCCCCCGTTTGGAAATAGCACGGAGCTCCTTCCGTTTGTTCCAAAATCCCAAAACCTCAACTGGGCATCTGGTCTTGGTTTAATCCGAATCGGCCCCTTCCAAGCAGGATCCGTTCGGCAGAACCTCCTGGTGCAAAGCAGGTCGGGTTTACAGTGCTTTAAAAGGAAAAGCAAGCTCCAGTCCCGATTTCTTAATTTCTGGGGGGATTAACTCTTACCGAAAAGCCGCGGAGAACGGCCAATGTTTTTGGCTTCTTCAATTTTGTGGCTTTTCATAAGATTTGTTTTTTCTACGTCCACCTTCCTTTTGGTTACCAGCTGTTGCACCCATAAGCCACTGCTTTTATGCCCTACATACATGTGTCAATACAGATAATCCTTGCTTGTTTAGCGACCAAAGTCAGAACAGCACTGGGACTCTTTTTCACACTTTTACGACTGTTGCAGCGTCCCCGCGGTCGTGTGATCCAAATTCAGCCGCTTGGCAACTGGCCTGTATTTACGACGGTCGCAGCGTCACATGATCCCCTTTTGTGATTTTTTGGACAAGCAACGTCAATATCTTTGACACCAGTGGACACACGTTCAAAATGGTGTCCTGTCACTTTAACGTAAATTTGTTAGCAAAAACCTCAACTCTCTCTTTCTTTAGGCCATTTTTTTCCCCCCTCCTTCTTACCCCATTTTTTTTCCTCTTTGTCCTTTCTTCTCTCTTTCCCTTGTCCCTCTCCAGGAACTGGAGCTCTGCAAGAAAAATGCCTAGCAACAATTAAGAATTTCATTATGATACAATAGGACAGTTATTGCACCAGCATAATTATTAAGCTATAATTGCTAATTGTCTTATTAGCATTTAACAATTATGCAAATAAGGGCAAACAGGCTGTAATGGCAATAAAATGACTCCTTTTATTTTTACACTAATAAAAGAGATTGCAGATTGCGGGTGATGGCCGTTTTGCTCTTTGGGAGTTTATGGGAAATTGCTCAGGAGCCAAATCAAGCACCGGGCGATCTGGGGGGGTGGGTGGGCAGGGGGCTTTGTGGGGGGGGGCAAGGCAAGGGTAAAAGCAGCCACATTAAACCTCAGATAATGTGCTTGGGATTTTTGCGGTGGGCAAGTTATCTGGAGCCCCACTTCCTGCTCTGAATTCTGCCCATATAAAGGAAGCACTCGGGCGCATTTGCAGCAGGAGCCGAGCGACGAGGAGGTGGCAGAACGCAGAGTCAAGCAGATGGGCGGCAGGCAGCCTCCCGTCCAGCAAACTGGCACCCCCGTTTGGACACGGCAAATTTCCAAATAGGGTCGTAATATTTCATTAGTGAATAAATACTAAAAGCTGCCGAGTCTCCAGAAAGGAGAGAGACCCCCCCCCATCATCGTATCATATTCCTCTTCTGGACAAACCAACTGGCACCCTCTCCATGTTTGGGACTACAATTCCCATATTCTCTTGATATCAATGCACTGGGAGAAACTCACGGAGTCCAAGCATCCAAAAAGACATGGATCGCCAACTCCTGTTTTTAAATTATTGATTTTTTAATTAATTTATTTTTTTGCACTAAGTTGCCGATGCCGTTCTGGCTTCCTTAGGTTTCTTCTCTCAGCTCGGAGGCAAAAGGGCCTGCCAAGAAGGGTCAAAAAAGTCAAGATGGCAAGAATATAATCAACGCTCTGGCCGTTTTTAATGTGTGTTGCCAACAGCTCGACTGGGTGAGGCTGCATAGATGAGCACCTCCAGATTCACCGGGCGCCCTGTTTCGCTTCAGCAAATAAGTCAATATATTTGCAAAATAAATGTGCTAATAAAAATCCTGCAAGGAAGCCATCTAATGCAGAGACTCCTTTCGTGCAGGGCTTCGCAGATGCAAATTTGTGTGAGCTGCGGGGGCCCAACCCCCCCCCCCAAAAAAAACCCCCAAACATCACGGATGCAATTCAAATCTTGAAAGACAATTTCTGCAATTGGAATAAATTAAGCCTGGGGAACTCTTGAAAGTGTTATACCTTATTTGAAATTCTACACTGGATGATTCCACTAAAGAATAAAGAATGTTATAAATAATAAATAATATAAAAAATAATATTCTAAATAATAAAAATATTTCTATTCCATTCCATTATTCTATTCTATTCTATTCCATTCCATTCCATTCCATTCCATTCCATATTTTCTATTCTATTCCTTTCCATATTTTCTATTCTATTCTATTCTATTCTATTCTATTCTATTCTATTCTATTCTATTCTATTCTATTCTATTCTATTCTATTCTATTCTATTCTATTCTATTCTATTTTTTCTATTCTATTCTATTCTTATTCTATTCTTATTCTATTCCCTATTTTCCCCAGGAATTCTGCAAAGGGGGGGGGGGGAAGAGAAGAGGAAGGAATTAAATTTGGATCCAAAACCTGAAGGAAAATTTCTGCAATTGGAATCAATTAAGAAGCCCTGAATAATTTTACCATATTTGGAATTTTTCCACTGACCTTTCCAACTTGGAACGATTTTCTCCAGGAATTTTCCAGGGGGTGGGTGGGGGTGGGAGAGAAATTTAAGCAGCTGAATTCCAGCTATTTTTTCTCTCCCCCCCCCCCAATTTCCTCGGAAAGCAGACCAAGCCAGGCACCGAGGCTGCAGCGCTCACAAATCTGGCCGGTCGCTGGCCTGAGTCAGCGCTAAAAGCCACTCGGTGGCTGGTTAAGCCAAATCCATCATCCTTAAGCTGCCCGGGGAAACCACTCTTGTGATTAGCCTCGGATTTCATTTCAGGCCCTCGGTGGCCACTAAAGCCACACGCCGAAGCCGACGCGGCCGAATATAAACGGTTCGGTTTTTCCCTCCAGAGGTGGAAGCAATTTCCGAGATGAAAATCGGGTGGCTTGAGGGGGATTTGAAGCCCTGGCCGAGGTGGAGATGGAGAGAGGCCGGTGGGTCGAGGAAGGCAGAGCAGATCCTTCTGGGACCCCCACCTGGCCCTCCCCAGAGAGGCAGTTTGCTAGATTCCTAATCCAAGATAAGAGTGCCCCTAACTGTGGATGCTATGGGGACAATTGGCTAATAATCCGTCTCCTGGGGGCAGCTTGCCTTTTGGCACGGTGGATGGCTACTACTATCAGCTTTTCCCAATTTTCCCTTTTATGCACGCAGTCCTGGACTTACAAGGTTTCATTTAGTGACCATTCAAAGTTACGACGGCACTGGGAAAAAGTGACTTAGGACCATGTCAGGCGTGCCACCGTTGCAGCATCCCCGTGGTCACGCGATCAAAATTCGGACGCTTGGCCACTGGCTCGTACTTACGACGGTCGCAGCGTCCCAGGGGACACGTGGTCCCCTTTAGCGACCTTCTGGCAAGCAAAGTCACGGGGGGGAAGCCAGATTCATTTAACAACCGGGTGACTGGCTTATCAACTATAGTGGTTTACTTAACAACCGAGGCAAGAAAGGCCGCAAAATGGGGCAAAACTCATTTAACAAATATCTCACTTAACAACCACTTAGTTGCGGTTGCAAGTTGAGTTCCATCTGTATTATTCAGCTGTGATTCTCATACCACAAAAGCAAAAAATGTCGGGAAATCCAAAGGAAGAGTTGTATATTTGGAAAGTGCATGAAAAACGAAAGTTTTAATTTAAAAAGGGTAAGAAGAATGACTGGATCGTTGCTCAAGAGACGTTTTGATATTCTATGGCAGAAGTGTCCAAGCTTGGCAACTTTTAAGACCTGTGGACTTCAATTCCCACAATTCCCATAGCTGGCTGGGGAATTCTGGAAGCTGAAGTCCCAAAAAGTTGCCAAGGTTTGATACCCCTGTTCTATGGGATGGAATTTGATCCCCAGGAAGAGTTTAATGAAGCACCCTAGTTGTTTTTTTTTAGCTCCACTCCCTCAGGACAGGATTATTCCTCCTGCTCTGCCTGTGACCACAGATGAAGAGCCACGAGGATGGAGAAACATCTTCCTTCTCCATCCAACTGGGATCCAGAGTGGAATAAATCCAAGGGTCCTTTAAGTCTTTTTTTCTGTCGGAATCGTTCCAGCGGGTCGATTTTGGTCTTCTCCGCAGAATTCCTCTCTTCTCAAGAGCTGCTGGCCAGCCATCTCAGACAAGGTCCCCATCTTCACCGGTCACATCATGGCCTCCATGTGCAAAACCTTCAAGGCTTCTGAGATCTGGGTGCTGGTGTCCACCTGCCCGTACATCCCCACCAAGAAGGCCCTCTGCAACAGGGCTGCCGCGTGTTCTGCAAAGGGGACGGGGAAGGAAACGTTGTGTGAAATGAGCCACCTTTGGGGGGGTGGAAAAGAAATCCTTCTTTAGGATCACTCGGCAAGGCTTAGGGCCAGATCAGAGGCGTGTCGGGCCTCACCTTGGCACAGGAGGGTGTATTCAGGCAGGTTTCTCAGGGCTGTCTGGACGACTTCGAAGTCGCAGCTGCCGAGGCAGTACATGAAGGTGGGCAGGAAATCCCCCGCGATGCTGCAGGTTGGGAAAAAAAAGGGACAGGAGGAGAGAAAGAAGAAGACACCCATGACAAGAATTGAGGAGGGTAAGAATCAAAGGTCACCTCTGCTAGATCAGGCCAGCCAGAAATAGGGTTAGGGGGTCTTCTCTGGCGGGTTCCTCCTCACAGCTGGGCCCTCTTAGCCCCTCCCCTCCGCGCCCCGGTACCTGGGATTGTGCTGAACGGAGCGCAGAGCGAGGCTGAAAGCCAGATTCCGGCAGGCCTCCTCTTCGGAGTTCATCAGTTTTTGCAAGTGAGTCTGAGAAGGGGAGAGAGGGAGGGGCGGGGGGGGGAAACATCTGGTGAGCGTTGCCAGGGATGGCATATATATATACATATGGAGTAGTTGTGCTGAGTTTGGTTGTTCAATTGCAGATGTTTCATGACCCAACTAGGGAACATCATCAGTGCTAGAAGGGAGTGGGGGGAGGAGGAGGAGGAGGAGGAGGAGGAGGAGGAGGAGGAGGGTTGACTTACAGAAAAGAAAGCGAGGATTTCCGGCCTCCGCCGAGCCATCTCGTCAACGTCGGTCAGCACCTCCAAGATATCTGAGAATTGGAACAGAGACGTAAGAGAGCAATTTGAAACCGATTAAAAATATATATATAAAGAGCCGGGAAGGGGGAAGCTACCCCTTCGCAGAGGTCTTTCTGATACTCAAACAAAGTGCCCTTTTACAACGGGGCTGCCCCACCTGTGGGCATCAGCTTCGATTGGCTGTAAATAGGCTTCACCAAGGCAGTGGTTTTTTTCAAGCTTGGCTGCTTTAAGAGGTGTGGACTTCAGCTCCCAGGATTCTGGCTGGGGAATTCTGGGAGTTGAAGTCCACACCTCTTAAAGCAGCCAAGTTTGGAAAAAAACAACAACACTGCACCAAGGAGTTTTGCAGAGTGCCTAGTACGGGATCCCCCGAAGTCGAAGACTCTCTGGGGATCCGATTTCCAGGTCTGCCACAGGAAAGGGGTGTGTGTGTTTGGGGGGGGGCTCGCTCTTACTTACCCTCCACGTTCTGGCCCCTGGAGAGACTCTTCATGTAGGGGGCCATTTCCGCGGGGGTGAGAGGCGTGAAGAGGGAGACGTTGACCAGGGGCAAAGATCCGGCCGCAGCCTCATCTGAAACCAGACCACCAATGGACGTTTCCCTCCGGCCACCAGAAGGGGAGACCCTCTGTGAGGTTCTCTCTCCCTCCGCCAGCAGGGGGCGCTCTTTCCCACGCTGTGGGGCAGGACTGGCCAGAGGCAGGACAGGGGGGGTTCTTCGACACAACTCCCGTTTAGCGACCAAAGTTACAAACGGTGCTGGAAAGAACAGCTTACGACCGGTCTTCACACTTAACAACCGTCGCAGCAGCACGGGGTTAAAATTCTGGCGGTGGGCGAGCGGCATTTCTGAGGAGGGTCAGCGTGATCCCCATCCCCAGCCAGCTTCCAAGAAACAAAAGTCAACGGGAGTTTGGATTCAGTGAAGGACCGTGTGTGATTCGCTTAAGGACAGTGTGTGATTCACTTAAGGACTGCAGGGAAAAAGGTAGCAAAATTTGGCTACCATCTGGCTTAGCCGCAGAAATTGTGCTCTCACTTGTGGTCCACTGCAGCTGCCAATCCAATCATCCAAAATGCCACCTACGAAGTGGTGACTTTAATGGTCCTCAAGGTGGTCCTTCCTGACCTGGCCACTTCCTGATGGGCCGGCACTGGGAATCCCCCAACTCTCAAGCCAGGAGGGGCCTCAAGGCCCCACATCTGGCGGGGACCACATCTGGGAAGGCTAATCCTGGCCACCCCCCCCCCAGAGTCTCCCATTCCCCAAAGGGGCTAGAACACTTAAGGGCCCCCTGCCCCAAACCGGACCGTCTTCGGAGGTGGATACTTTCCAGAGCGACCAACCTCCACGCCATTGTTCTGTTGAAGGTTTGTACACAAACCAAATATCCTGATTACTCAAAAAGATCCCCTGGCAAATCCACCAGGATTATCTGCTTGGGGACAAAGCGGGTGACTCACCTCCCAACGATCTGCCAACGAAGATCTGAGAAGACTCACCGTTCTTTTCATCTTCAGCTCCCCAATCTGAAGCACCGGCCCGACTGGGCAAACTGAGGCCGGCCAGAAGAGATTTCAGCATGGCCAGGTCATTGTTGTCCGAGGAAAGGTCACTGCAGAGAAGCCAGAGAGAAGGAAGGGTCAAGGCTGCCACCACCCAACCGAGCTCTTGCGCTTTAGCCATCGATGCCCCACCGGGACCGAGGACGGAGGACTTACTGGAGAGGATCGGAGTGCCTCTGCAGGAAGGAGACGGCGGCCGGGGCGTTGGAGGTGATGTACTTGTGAATGAACTGCACGAATTTGGTGATGAAGCAGGCGAGGTGGCGAGAAGACTTCCGGTAGCTCTGAAGCAGAGAAGGATCGAGGACAAGTGAGGCCTCTGAAGCAGCCTGGGGAGACCCCAGGATCCTCTTAGGACTGACCCACAACCTGGCTCTGGCCCGGACTGCTTCTGAGTCGTGGAGGATCTTGGTTGCATTCAGAAGGTTCAAAGTGAAGACTGAAACCCCTTTCTCCATAGGGAGCTGCCTCAACTCCTGCTCAGAAGTAAGCAGGATTCCCAGCTTCTATGAACTTGGACTAAGAAGTTAGAAGGACTGTGGGAGGTCAGACCAGGTGGTCCTTCTGGGGGGGGGGGTCCCTGGTGCCCTCTGAGCTTGGTTCAGGTGATGTCTATGGTCTATGAGGTGGTTTAGTTGGGTCATGAAACGTCTGCAAGAAAACCAGCAAGCTCAGAGAGCAGCAAGGACCCCACAGTCCTCCTCCTCCTCTTTGCACACCACCTCCCTTCTAGCACTGATGAAGTTACCTAGTTGGGTCATGAAACGTCTGCAAGAAAACCACCAAGCTCAGAGAGCAGCAAGGACCCCACAGTCCTCCTCCTCCTCTTCCCCCCAACTCCCCTTCCTTCCTAACACTGATGATGTTACCTAGTTGGGTCATGAATCATGGGCAAGAAAACCAGCAAGCTCAGAGAGCACCAAGAGACCCATAATCCCTCTCCCTCCACTCCACAATCCTCCCCCCTCCCCTCCTTTCTAGCACTGATGAAATTCCCTAGTTGGGTCACGAAACGTCTGCAAGCTCAGAAAGCAACAAGGGCTCCCCAATTTGACCCTGAGCCTCAGAGATCCACTTCCAAGTGTCGTTCTAGAATGACCAGGAGGGCAACTGGATGTCCTGCAACTGGGTCTGCTCTGAGCTATCATCCCCCAACTCTGCTGGAGACGATGCTGGCCTTCTGGGTGATGTCCTTATGCGAAGTGGATTCCTGTGAACGTAACTCTTTGGCATCCTGCTGCGTGTGTGTGTGTGTGTATGTGTCGGTCTGTCTGTCTGTCTGCCTGCAGGACACAGCAGCCCCCCCCCTTCCCCAAAGCCGCCCCCCCCTTCCCCTACCAGAAGCAACTGAATGAAGGACAGGAGACAGTCCCACAGCGCCCCCTGGTGCTCGCTCTGGAAAACTTGCGCCTGCAGGAGCTCCAGAATGCCCAGGACATGGAGGAAGAAGGCCAGATGCTTCTGCTGGCGGAATTCCTGGAAATTGAGGTGGATCCGGCCATGCAGCAGAGCGGCGATCATCGGCAGGTGCCTGGGAAGGGACACAGGAGGAAGAGGACCCAGCTTAGGAGGGGTTTCTGGCGGGGGGGGCGGGGCGGGAGGCAGGACGGTCGCTGTCTATGAGTTGGGTGGCTAAGTAAGTTCGATAATTAAAAAAAGCTGCAATCTCAAAATATCTGGAGCATCACTTGAAACGCCGTCGGCATTGGCAAAATCCCCATCGGTCAATTGCGAAAGGCAGCTTTGACTTGGAGCAGCTGACAAACTGCTAGGAAACCTCTAACCCCACCGAACATCCACATCTGCCTATCCCAGGTCCTTGAGAAGGACTCGACACGTGGGTAAAAACATCCCAAATCCAGTCTAAACATCCGGCTGACTGTGCGACCGATTACAATAACCAAACTTGGGGAGAAGGAGCTCCTTTTTTGAGCTTTGCTGCTCAAAGATCCGAAGAAAGGGGAAGGGGGGGGGCGCGCTCTGGCCTGGAGGAGGAAGGACAAAATCAACCTCCCTGCAGCATGAAGATGCCAACAAGGCTGCGTGGGGGTGAGACTCTGGACGCAGACGTAATGCCTCCCGGTCAAAAACCAAAAACCCTTAAATAAAACACCCCCAAATGAACCAAGGGGGCCACGAACCTGAGCAGGAGGAGGGGGTGAGCCACGGCCAGCTTCCGACATGCCATATTGGCGTCCCAGAGCCGGCCTTCGTTCATCTTCACATCGCCGGCGTCTGCAAGGAGGGTGATGAACCGGTGGATCAGGCTGTCCAGCTGCAGAGACATGGACTTATTGAACAGGCAACCAACCTAGGGATGTCCAACCTTGGCGAACTTCAACCCGGCCAGCATGGAGACTTCTGGGAGTTGGAAGTTCACGAGTCTTAAAAGTTGCCACTCCTGAGCTCACTCTTTCTTTGCAATTCCCATTCCCTTACATAAGACAAGTTCTGCTTCTCCAGCTGTTACTGATTCTGCTTTTCGTCCTCTTTCTCGGGTGAATTGAAAAACCTAACCGCAATACCCTCCTTTTCCTCTGGATAAATTGTCCTTACGTCGGTCACTGACCGTAATCAAGAGTTTGGTTTGATTCGGGCAAAGTGAGAACAAACCTAAGGAGGGACTCAAAGCTGTCAGCAGCACGACGTTCCTAGGAGGAGAGACTGGCCCAAGGTCACCCAGCTGGCTCCGTGCCTTAGGCAGAACTAGAACTCACAAAACTCCTGGTTTCTAGCCTGGCGCCTTCACCACCACACCAAAGTAAGCCTCCTTCAATAAAAGCAAGCCGCTAATAAAAAGCCACACAGAATCACCTTGCGGGGAAGATGGGCGGCAAGCAAATTTAATAAAGAAAAGAAATAAATCACAAAAACAGGAAAGGGGGAATGAACGCACGAGCAGCTGTGGAGGAGAGGGTGGCTTCTAAACTTGGGAGAGCAACGCAAAAAGTCCCCTGCAGGAATCGGTGACAAACGTCTGGCCCAACCAGAGCAAAATTACCTTGCAGGGGCTGCTGTTAGTGGCCCCTTCGCAGGACAACAGAGCCTCGGGCACCGGGACCAAGAGCTCCGGCAGCTGAAGGTACATTTGCAGGAGGAGATCCTGGCAGTGTTTTCCCATTGAGCTGAAACGGAGAGGGAGATCAGATGGGAGCACTTCCGCCCAGTCAAAAGAGCCCTTGCAGATTTAGCAGCGCTATCGTTCCCGTCCAAGGTCACGTTTTGCTGCTGGGATTTGCAAGAGATGGGCCCTTTATTCCCTTGGATGCCAAAGAAGGCACATCTGGATGATGGACCAGAAGGATCAAAAGCGGTTTTGGGCTAAATCAGCTACAGCCCAGAATATGCCACCTTGGAAAGGATTTCAGAGAGACAAGAGATGCATAGAGTCACAAAGTCCACATAACATTCAGAAGTACTCAGATACTCCCAGATTTGGAGGAGGAGGGAGGAGGAGGAGGAGGAGGAGGAGGAGGAGGAGGAGAGGAGGAGGAGGAGGAGGAGGAGGAGGGCATTCAGCTCAATCAGTCTTGCAAGACTCAGTTACTTTTGCCCATCTCAACAGTTTTCAACTTTCTGCAGAACTGATCTTCCTGGCCGGGTCTCTCTAGCGGGTCCAACTACACGCCTGCTAGTCAAACCGCTAAGAACCTTTATTGATTTACCTCAATAGGAGTTAGGTGTCAACGCTGTTAATATGGGATATTATTGCATTGACAAGATATGCAGAACTGTTTGGTATTTTTGGAGTTAAATCAGATGACATACAGAGGGAGGAGAATTGGGAAGAAAGCGGGAGATTGGGAAGGGAAGGGAATCTTTGGCCTCCAGCCTAATTGGAAGACGTAAATCATGACAGTAAAGTAAGGGAGGAGTTAGCAAAGATAAGACAGACGCCAGCCAGAGAAATCCAGATTCTGGCATCCGCTTTGTAATGTACCGAAGGGTTGTAGCAAAACTCCTGGCAAGGAATGCAAAATAAAGAAACTAAAACAGAGAATAATGTCTCTGTTTTCAAGGATTGTTTCCTCCTTCGGACCACAACATCAGGCTCACCTCTTTCCCCACTTCTGGATGGACGAGATTAGGTACCCGGTGACCTTTTGGATCCTCTGCACGTTTCCATGGCAGCAGCTCAGGAGAAGCGGCAGCCGGGACTGGGTGACCAAGCAGGCGGTCCCTTTGGGCTCCGGGGTTCTGTTTTCTGATTCCGCCAGGACGAGGTCCACCAAGCTCAGCAGCTCCGAGGTCTTCAGACGGAGGACAAACTCTGCCCGGCGTTTCTATCAGCAGCCGGAAGAAATGGATCAGGCGAGCGCAAAGGGGAACGGATCCGAAGGGCCCGTAATAAGTGTCTCACTTAGCCAGAGAAATCTGGGGCTCAACTCTGGCTATAAATCAAGAACTGCCTGTATTTGAACGCTGCTAAAACAGATGGATTAAAAACGGCCCAGTTATTCTCCCAACCCAAGCAAGGTTGACCAGAGACATCACCGGATCTCCGTTTTTACGCCGTATCTTCTGAATCTGGTAGGCGTCACGCTGGCCACAAAGCTCCCACCAACTACGATCCCTTTATTTCTCTTTAATTGTTAAGATTCCTATCTAGGGGACTTCCATGGCTGGACTGTGGTGGAATGGCGAAGAGTGTGGAGACTGAAATTAGTTCTCCTGACCACACAAGGTTGACAAGAGACTTCACCCGGCGTCCGTCCGTTTCAAAATGTGTCTTCTTCTTGACCGGTGCAATCCCACGCCTTCTCCAACCCAACACGGTGGCCCATCGTAGCATCAAATACTTGGGTTTGGGAGATGCTTTGAGGAACGCGTGGTCCCGTTGAAGTGGGACACATACCTGCGGGATCCTTTGGTCTCTCCCTTGCCAGATGCGGGGCATGTGAATGCAGGCCCACAAGAAATCCAAGGAAGCCGTTGGGTCAAAACTGTTGGAAGAGATCGAAGTGAGGAGGCAGCATCCCAAGGGCTCTCTCTCTCTCTCTCTCTCCTGAATGGAGAACCATCCAGCCTGCTTTCCTTGGAGAACCCTCTGCTTTGCCCAAGTCCCACTTCCCAGACCTTCTGGGTTCCAGGCAACTCACCTGCCCGCTTGCTTTCGGCAGAGTAAAGTCCTGATGCAACAGTGAAGGGTGCACCAGCTGGACTGGTGAGTAAGGAGGGCCAGAAGGTACGGACGGAAGGAGGGGGGCTCCGATTCGGAAGAGTCTTTACTCTGCAGAGGGGGAAAGGAAGGTTAGAAAAGGGGGGTAAGCAGGCGAGCAGGAAGTGTCAATGAGGCCAAGCAAAGATGAAATCTCTAGAATGGATCCCGACTCAACACTCAAAATTGTTCCTGCACCTTCAGTTCTCTCTCTCTCTGTGTCTTCTTTCCTATGTTTTCTGAAAGACCTGCATCGGGCTCCCCTTCCTAAGCTTGTTTTAGATCCAAAATATGTTTGCTTGTGAGAACGTTAAGGATTCTAAGCTAATGATGTGCTTGACTCCGCCCTAGACTCTGCCTCTTCTTCTCCTACACTGATCTCCCCACGGGCACCGGCAGCATCTGCCCCAAGGGAGGCCTGTGCAGGCCAGGCAGATTCTACTGGCAGGTCCCCCAAACCACAAGGAGCCCAGACTGTGTAGGGCTTCCCAGCTCTTGAGGGACGGCGATTTCTCAGCTCTGACCCGTGTTCCAGACCGATCCTCACCTTATCCCAGGAGAACAGCAATTTCTGCTGGAGATCAGGGCAGCTGCTGACGATTTCTGGATCCAGCAACTCCAGCCAGTTGATGAAGAGACCAGAGGCGCTTTCGACGCTGAAGGGGAGAACAAACCAGGGGGTGGGAAAAGGGGACGACGTGCGCGGAGGAGCCGAGAAGTGGAGCCCAAAACCCACCCCAATCCCAACCTGGAGCTCTCCGCTTCTTTCTTAATTAGGCTTTCCTCTCTGCACTGGAGCAGCAAGGAGGTCACCACCGAGATGGGCCCAGAGGTAGGGAAATGGGGCGTCATTTCCGTGGCCACGGAGAAGAGGGTCACCAACAACTCCTCCAGATACGGCGAGCGCGTTTTGGTCAGGCCTTCGAGGACTGGGTGGGAGAAACAAAAACGTTCCAAGACTCAGGAGGAGGAGGACAGGCAAGGCAGAAGAAAAGGGAGGGGTTTTTTTTTTGTCCATCCTACCTTTGCTGACAAGCTCTGGTTCCACGTTCCACGTTTTGCTGGACTTCAAGGTGGCCACGATGGCCCGGACGGCGGAGCCGACCACTTCAGAGTTGTGGCAGAAGGCCAGTGCATCGGCCAGGTGCAGGAACCCCGCTTGGGCTGCAGTTACGGAAAGGAAAGGGCTGTGAAACTGCACGGAATGAAGACGGCTTCCGCCTGGGAAGGGCCCCTGGCTCCAGGCCTGCTAACCAGGTCAGAGAGGTTCAATTTGTGTGGACTTCAACTCCCGGCTGGCTGGGGAATTCTGGGAGTTGAAGTCCACAGATCTTAACTTGCTCGAGGTTGAGGCCACAAATAAAACGCAGAGTCTGAAGAGCCACCGGCCCACAGACTGACTCCCGCAGACACGGCTCAAACGTGGATGCTTGTTTCCCTCTTGGCCAACTGGACCCCTCCCAGGTTCTGCTCTCCCCCCTCATTCCTATTTTGGGCTGGTGCACGGACCCCCGTCCCTTAAGGGGCCCCACTTCATGGCTGCATTCACAAAACACCCAAAGCTTCGTTCGGATTTTGGCGGGTTCCCCTTTGTGTGCGAAGCAGCCCGCTGGGTCAGGTCAACGTACTGTCTGAACACAGAAAAGCAGTTAGTTTAGTCCGTGGGGCTAGGCCTACAGAGGGACCACGGTGAAGAGTCAAGAGATGCCACCAAAGACGTTCAAATGGAAAGTTACCTCGCCCGCCCAGCCCTCCTGCCGCTGCCCCCAGTTCCCCCCCATGTTCTTCCTACCATCGCTGATTCTGTGCTGGGAGGAAAACTGAACCGCCAGGGACTTCAGCTGGGTCCGTAGAAGGCCGCCTTCCACCCCGGGGCTCTCCAGCCACTGCAACATCTGCATGAGGACTTTGAAAAACAGCGAGGAGAAGGCCTCGTCTTGGGGAGCGTGGCGCTGGGAGGAGGAAGAGGAGGTGGGGTTACAGGCAGAATCGCAGAGCTCCCAAAAGAGGCGTTGAAAAGGCCTCGGAAGAACGCTCTGCTCCTTGCTAAGCAGCCCCAGGGTGAAGATCCCAACCGCTGAGGTCCTCCACTTCCGGGAGAGAATCGACTTTATGGCCCAAGGGGCTTTGAAACCAGAACATTTGGTCCCAGGGCCCGTGTAGAGTCTCTTGAGAGTGAGATGGGTGGCTCATGAATGGTTAAAAATAATCAAAACATCAAATAGAAGTAAAGTAAAAAGATAAAATAAAAATAAAAATCACTGCATGCCACTTAAATTACAGCCCTCCCTGGCTCTGCCTGGCCCCTCCTGTCCCCTCCGTCCTTTTCCCCAAAGCTTATTCCAGACAAGGCTCACATATGACTCCCTTATATTCCAGATTATACAAACTCAACGGCAGTTTGATGGGATTGTGGGGAGAGGAGATTCCTAGTTGCACCTTTCAAATCAAGAGTCCCGGGCCAGGAGCCCCTCCCAGCCCTCCCACCTACTCATTCCTGGAATCAGGAGTGCTCCTGACCCTTTATAGCCTCACTAGTCTTAACGGGGGGTCCACGAGGCCAGCTGAGAGCCCCCAAGCTCCCCTCCCCTCCAAAATAACAAGCAAGGTCCTAGAGGTTCAGGCAGTCAACGTACGACAATTGAGCCCCAATTTTCTGTTGCTAATTTTCTGTACAACAGATCGAAAACTCTACCTCCGGGTCCCCCCACCCCCACCCCACAGGACCCGAGTTTGCCCCCCGGCCGAGAAGGCGCCGGCGGCCTCACCTGGTGCTGCCACAGCAGGCGCACGAGCGGGCAAGCCATGACGTGGTTGCGGTGCATCGCCATCACCAGGGCTCCTCCGTGGGGCGAGTTCAAGAGGGCCGCCAGCGCCTTTAGAAGCCGCGCTGCCGTCTTGGGCGATGGCGGGCTGCCTCCTTGGCGCAGGTGAGCCAGCTCCTGGCCCAGGGTCTGCTGCAAGGCCAGGGCGAGGGGCCGCGGGTTCGAGTTCTGCCAGCGGGGGTCCGGAGCCAGGGGAAACAACTGAGCAGGCCGAAGAAAGAGAAAAAGTCTCAGAAAGGGAGACCCCCGTTTCACTCGCTGCTAAGTTAGGAGCGCTCGTTTTTCAAAGATCCAGGCGCATTTCTACCGTTCAGACATAACGTCGCTCCAGAGGATATTCGCTTACAGGTAGTCCTCGACTTACGACCGTAATGGAGCCTGCTGCCCATTATGGTAAGAAGTGGGGACGGCTGTAAAGCAGCTGATCCACATGACCAACCCGATTTTATTTGGGTTTTTTTTTTTGTGCAGCGATCGTTAAACAAATCACCATGTTCGTTAAGTGAATCCATGGCCCATTAAGAGAACCCATTTGTTCGCTGGGCATTTTTGTCCCAAACTGGAAGCAAACCCAGATCTGCTGCAATCTAGGATGCGGTCTCTGGGCCCATAACCTGTTAGAAATTCTGTTTATATATAGCATCACAGATCAAACTAAAGAGTACAGTCACCATGTGCTTTACTGCTTAACTGCAACAGGAAACGGGAAACTCTACTTAGAACAAAAGAACATAAGAGTATATACCATAGATCCACACTTGTAAACACTGCCATCTACTGGCTGAATACTGCTGTAGTTGTTGCATAAAAATACATTCCAACATGTATTCCAACAGGAACTATGATGGCAGAGGTGGGAGCCCTCTGGGAGGGAAATCAGAGGGGCTTAAAAGTTTGGCCACGGGAGAATTATGGGATGCCTGTGAACATGTCAGCTGGCTCGTAGGCTGTCTTATCCAACAAACAGAAGAATAAGCAAGTTCTTTCAAGCTTCGTTTCCCAGAAAAAACAGTCCCGTTTGGAGCAGCGCAGAACAAGTTAGCTGGAACTCGCAAGGTTGATCTCTCTGTTCTTCTCAGAGATAGGAATAACGTTTCCACCATCAGAGAGGATGTGGGAAGCTGGAGCTGCCTGCCTGAAAGCAAGGGGAAAACTAGGGAGGCCCATCACCCCAAAAGGAGACAAGGCAAAGCCGATTACCTGGAGGAGGATACCCGCCAAGTCGGCCTCGGGATTGACGACAGGGAACTGGGCTAAAGCTCGGCTCCTTCCTTGCCCTTGAGGAACCTCAAGGCTGGATTTGATGCGTGGGGCATCGTCGTTCTCTGATCAGAGAGACAAATGAAATCTTGTCAGTGGGACGGTAAAGCCCCCTCCCTTTCTTACACACACACAGTTTCCCCCGTAGTAATGCCTATGGATCATCCAGGTCTTGGTTGTCCCAGAAGTGCTTTCCCAAAAGGCAACTGGACTTTCTTGGGTTTGTTTTTTTTCCTGGAAAACATTTCACTTCTCACCCAAGAAGCTTATTCAGTTCATGAGCTTTGGAGATTAGAATGGCCCCCAACCCTGTTAGCTTTTCATAAAGGTTTTAAAACCTGGCTATGCTCCTGATGGGGGTCCTTAGCATAGGCTAAGGACCCCCATCTACTGACTGTTTTTTCCTGGGCCAGATTATCTTGCTCTCGTGTGTCCTTTGAATGAGGTGTCTTCATGCTTTCTATTGCTTTTAATGCTTTCTACTGTCTTAAAAAGTTTTATTTTTAATTTTGTTATGTGTGTGTGTGTTTTGAATTGCAAGCCGCCCACAGTCTCCCACGAAGTTGAGGGGGGCCAAACTATTTTCCAAAGCACCAAAAGGCAAGACAAGAAGCAATGGCTGGAAACGAGCCAAAGAGAGAAGCAACCTAGAATTAAGGAGAAATGTCCCGACAGTTATAGAACAATCAATTAGTGGGACGGAAGTTGCCTTCAGAAGTTGTGGGCGCTCCATCACTGGAGGCTTTTAAGGAGAGACTGGACAACCCTTTGTCTGAAATGATATAGGATCTCCTGCCGGAGCAGGGGGTTGGACTAGAAGACCTCCAAGGTCCCTTCCAACTCTTTTGTTCTGTGTTCCAATGACTGAGATAGGTGGCTCTAGAAATCGATCAAACAAATAAATAACTGCTGAAAGCTGAACGCCGAACCTTGGTGAGATGGCAGGGAGGCGGTGAGGAGGGAGTGGAAGGTCTGCCCGCCCGTAGCTCCTCTTTCGTGCTGCACCTCCACAAGATGGGCCATGTAATCTGTAAGGGACGAGAGAGGAGAGGAGGTCTCCATCAGAGGTCTCCTATGTGGCTTTGGCAGAATCCCAAAAGGCAGGGAAGAGACTGGAGGGGAAACCCGATCCCCAAAACAATCTTGTTACTCTTGTCCATGATATTCTGCTCCAGCGTCTGAGGGTCGTGAGAGACGGTTTGATCCAGATACTGCAGGAGTTTGCTCATGCTGGAAACCGGGATGCCGAAGGACTGGACGAACAGCAGTAGCTGCTGAGGTTCCAGGTCTTGCAAGGCTGGAATAAAAGACCCCCCAAGTTCAACACCCTCCGAAGCAAAACCCGAGGCGGCGTTCTTTCCGAATCCACCCTGACAAGCCAGCATGCAGCCAGACGGACAGGACCTACCTTTTCCCCAACCTGCTTACCTGCATCCACCAACCGGGCCACCTCTGAACGGATCATACGCAGCTTCAGCCAATCGGGGAGAAGCAGGGCCTCTTCGGAGGTGTCCACCAGGAAAGCCGTGGGGAGCAGCTTCTTCTCAGGGAACCAAATGTCCAGCAGGGTGTAGAAGTCGCCATCGTCCGCTTTAAAGCAACGTTTAGAGGAGGGATGTCCAACCTCGTCAACTTGAAGACTTGTGGACTTCCAACTCCCAGAATTCTGGGAATTGGAAGTCCACAAGTCTTCAAGTTGGACACTGCTGAAGTTGGATGGAACATAAGCAGCACCTGTGAGCCACAGAAACCCCCTCCCCCCCCGTGGGTCGCTTTCACAGCAAGCTTTCCTTCACCTTGAGGGGGTCCGAGGGTCAGCAGAATCACCATGGCGTGGACCACCAGGATGTGCATGGTGGCGGTTTCTCCACCGCTCCAGCGAAGGAAGACTTGGTCTTGGGACTCTGACTAGAACAGAAAGGAGGCAAATTAGAGAAGCTTTTCCCCCATCGCTTAATCCCACTCCCTCCTTCTTGGGAAAAAAAAGAGTCTCCCTCCATCACGGATCTGTGGGTGGGCGTCTACCTAAGCATGTAAAATGCTGGTTTTATTTCGTATTATCTTAACAGGGTAACACAGTTGGAAGGGACCTTGGAGGTCTTCTAGTCTAACCCCCTGCTCCAGCAGGAGAGCCTGTACTCCGTTCCAGACAAATGGCTTTCCAGTCTCTTCGTGAAAACCTCCAGTGATAGGAGCACCCACAACTCCTAGAGGCAAGTCGTTTGGCTGATTCTTGCTTTTAATTTTTTATAATCATACGCTTCCATCCAAAGCAGGGTTTCCCAAGCTCAGCCACTTTCAAGAAGAGTGGACTTCAACTCCCAGAATTCCCCTCTCCATTAAGATGTAAAGACTTCAACTCCCAGAATCCCCCTCTCCACTAAGATGTAAAGACTTCAACTCCCAGAATTCCCCTCTCCACTAAGATGTAAAGACTTCAACTCCCAGAATCCCCCTCTCCATTAAGATGTAAAGACTTCAACTCCCAGAATTCCCCTCTCCACTAAGATGTAAAGACTTCAACTCCCAGAATTCCTCAGCCGGCACGCTAGCCGAGGAATCCTGGGAGTTGAAGTCCATCCTTCTTAAAGTTGCCAAGGTTGAGAAAAAAACTGCCCTGGAGGGCAAATGGAAAAAGATGACCGAGAGGGGCGCACCCAGTTGTAAACCTCGTCGCCTTCTTTGGTCTGGCGCATGCGTTTGATGTAGCGCAAGAAGATGGAGAGCAGAGCCACCAACACGGAGTCGGACTCCGAGCAGTAGGAGAGCTTGGAGAAGAGGTGAGACATAATGGTGGATCGCTCCACAATCAACCTGGCCACATCCTGCAGAGGGGAAGAGGAAGAAACACAGAGCAACTGAACGACGGAGGCATCAAGAGTTTTAAGTATGGAGTTATTGATAAAACTAATAAGGGTGGGATATCAACAAATGCATAACAAATAAATCTCTGAACACCAAGAGGAATGTCATCTGCTATCTCAGGGCTCTTCCCACTTGGCCCTTTTATGACTTGTGGACTTCAACTCCCAGAATTCAGCGTGCCTGGCTGAGGAATTCTGGGAGTTGAAGTCCACAAGTCACAAAAGGGCCAAGTGGGAAGAGCCCTGTGCAATCTGGACCTTCCTTCTGCCCGCAACCCCTTGACTTCTCTCACCAAAGCCAAGTCGTTGTGTTGGCCTTGTTCCTCCACTGGACTGTGCTGGGAAAGATACACCAGGTAAGCGCTGATGGTCTGAGGGTCCGTCTCCATGTGGATGGCCTGGCACGGGAAGCAAAGGGAGAGCAACGTTACACAATCCGGGGGCCCGGCCAGGAGAGCCTTCCAGGGTCCTAACATTCACCTGCTGCAAAGCCACAGCCGTGGTGGTCCGGACGCTGTCGAACAAGGGCAGCTTGGGGAGGTCTCGCAGAAGCCACTGGTAGCTCCGAAGCAGCTCGAAGTCCCAGGAGTCTTCCTCCATGGGGTGCTCTTTCTCTTCCTTCTCATGGAGGGCTCCTTCCGAAAGCACCAAGGACAGACCCTGGGGGGGGGGAGGGGGAGAAGAACACAGGAGCTGCATCCAGCCTGACCTGCCTCTGAGCGAAGGTCCACTTCTGACCAAACTGTGGCTGGTAGAAACATGGCAGAAATATGTTCTGCCTAGCAAGAAATTTGGACTGTGTCTCTCTCTGCTCTAAACCGGACGCCGCCCGGCCTTCCTTACCTTCATGGCCAGCACCCGCGAGGCCACCTGGGATGAGCTGAGGCGTCTCAGGAAGTAGTCCAGCACCTCGCACGTGGTCTGCTCGTCAGCCGTGGGTCCCAGCAGCATGTCCTGCAGACGGCTGAGCAGCTGCCTCTGCTTCTGCTGCCTCTGAGTGGGAAAGGTGTTGACCCGGAATTAGGAGACAGCACAGGAAGCGTCACTTGTGGATGTGTGCAGATGGCCCTGCTGTCTTTGGGCCCTTGCAGAGAGTCCTGGATGCAGGGTCATGAAAGGGCAGCAAGGAAAACACCCCGTGTCCTAACCCAGGGCTTTTCAACCTTTTCACCGACTGTACCACTTTTAGGATATGGCAATATTCGAGTACCACCTAGCAAGGTGTCAAAAACTTGGTGACCAAAAAAAAAAACCTGTTCAAAGTTGCAATTGCGCTGAAATGACTTATGACCATTTTTCACACTTATGACCATTGCAGCATGCCCAGGGTCATGTGATTTATATTTGGATGCTTGGCAACTGATTCATATTTATGATGGTCACAGTGTCCCAGGGTCATGTGATCCCCTTCTGCAACCTTTTGACAAGCAAAGTCAATGGCAGAGCTGCTGGTGGCCAAGTGCTAAGGCGGGACTTCCTTCCCTCCCTCCCTTCCCTGCCTCCCTTTTTCTCATTCCCATCTCCTTCTGAAAGAAGAATTTGAAACCCCCCCATATTTTCCCTCTTCCATATATTGATCAAACAAGGAAAGGCCTCCAGAGACAGAAAAGACAAGCTGCTGAGTGAACTAGCTTAAAAAGACACTTCCCCTTTAAGAATTAGCTACTGGCTAGAAAGGAAAGTTAAGGAGCCCAGCTGGCACTTAAAGAAGAAAAAAAATGTAAGTACTGGCTGCCGGCTAAGGCAGCCTCCCCAAATGGCTCCATTCGTAAGTAAAATCTGCAGCTCCAGAGGACTCTCTCACTGTAAGTCTTTGCCTGTGCTGGCTCTTCCCCTTCCCCACTACACTTGGCTAGGCAGGGCTGCGTACCACCTGCCACTCATTAATGTACCACAAGTGGTACGCGTACCACAGGTTGAAAAGCCCTGTCCTAACCCACCCGGGAACGTTTGGTGTCTTTAGGGAAACCCCCCAAAGGGAGCATTTTTAGCTCCTTCTGCTTTCTCCCTTCTTATCTACAGTGTGCCAGACTTACTGGGCGAAGTCTTTATCTTATGTGTGTCAGCTTTGCTGGGTGGGTTGCTTATGTAATCAGAAAGAATAAATACAAGGATTTCTTCTCATTCGGGGCTTTTTCTCTCTTTTAGAATAAAAGCTGAATAAAAACGTCAAGCTTCAAGGCAACTTCTGGTTTCCTGTACTTTTTTTTTTTATCAAGCAAAACCTCAGAACCTGCACAGCAAAGGCATCCGCCGAGAATCGGCACAAGGTGAGGACTTGCAGTGCGCTTCCCTACTCGCTGAAGAAATGCACTTGGCAATTTGGGGGGGGGGGCTGTGTATCTGAGAGCCCCTTGTAGGAAGAATGAGCCTCTTGTTCTTCAACAGGCAGGTAATCCTTGACTTACGACCACAGTTGAGCCCAAGACCTCCGTTGCTAAGCAAGACAGTTGTTGAGCTCTACCCCATTTTACAGCCTTTCTTGACACAGGTTAAGTGAATCCCTGCAGTTGTTAAAAAGTTAGTAACCCGGTCGTTAAGTGAATCTGGCTTCCCCATGGATTTTGATAGTCAGAAGGTCGCCAAAGGGGATCGCGTGACCCCGGGACGCTGTAAGTATGAACCAGTGGCCAAGCGTCCTGAATTTCGATCACGTGACCCTGGGGAATGCTGCAACGGCCGTCGATGTGAAAAGCAGTCGTAAATCACTTTTTTCAGTGCTGTTGTAAGTTAATTAAATGGTCGTAAATCAAGGACTACCTGTAACGTGAAGGCCAGGATGATTATTCTTGGCATGACAAATGATCAGTCAACCTGCTTCCCAAGTTGGCTCTTTTGCTTTTCAAACGACGGCACCCCACAAAGCCGCCTAACCTGCCGTTTCTTGGCCCGCTGCTCTTTGCTTTCCCCTTCCTCTTCCTCCTCTCCGGAAGCCGACTCATCGGCCGCGTCGTGCAGAAGGAACTCGCAGAGGCACTGGACCGGGAGGACGTCCAGCGAGCCTTCGCTGGACTGGACGAGGTCTGCCAGCCACGGCATGGACTGCGAAGAAGCCTAAGGGTGAGGAAGAGGAAGGAGGCGGGAATCAGTCGAGGAGAAGAGAAGCAGAGAGAAGCAGAACAAAGGCCTGGCTCTGGGGACTGAGAAAACCATGGAGGGCACAGAGAGCTCAAAAGATGACTGGGGGGGGGAGGGATGGGGGTGCCTGTTGCCTCTGGGAAAAGAGGGTTTCAGTTTTGGGGGCTGTGGGGGGATGCAGCCTGGACTCCTTCCCAGAGGCCAAAAAAAAAAAAAAAAAAGACAGCCGAGTTTGCACTGTCTGATGGGCAGGAAGAGAGCAAAGTCAGACCCTCCCTAGCAGTTGACAGAATAGAGCTATAATTATCGCAAAGAATTGCTTTAGCCTGGCAAGATTCTGTCTGTAGGTGAGCAACAAGCAACCAACTACTCAGAAGTAACTCCACATTCTTGGTTTTTTGGGGGGGCCGATAGGAGCTCTGCAAGCCTGGAAAAACTGGATAATGTTGTAGTTCCAGGGATATTAAAACAGGCCAAGCCAGTGT
The DNA here is from genome assembly GCA_023970755.1 of Azemiops feae. NCBI lineage: Eukaryota > Metazoa > Chordata > Lepidosauria > Squamata > Viperidae > Azemiops > Azemiops feae. Next base: position 161,762 of record JALGBA010003883.1, on the reverse strand, counting down.
AGTGCCAGGCTGGACTCAAAAAGAAATACTGTTGCTCCTTCTCCTCTTTTAGGATTGATATTCAGTGGTAGACTGCCTCTAGTTAGGGAGGTTCCATTTGCCAACAGCTGACCAGCACGGACATCCTTTTCAAGAATCTGCCGAATCCCTCTTTCAAGGCTGATGGGAGCTCACTGGACCTCCTGCAAGCATCGCCCCATTTTTGGCTCCCTCCTCCATCCCTGGAGAGTTTTCTGGAAATCCCTCCTTTCTGAAAATTCTGAGAAATGTTATCCTCTCCAGGATCTTTCCAGGCTGAGACTGGCCAAGGCAGACAAGAGCCTCCCAGCCCTTTGTGGTGCTCACCTGCCTCTGGATGATGTTGAGCAGGAAGTCGGGGTGCCGGCTGCGACACAAGAGGTGCCCCAGGCGCAGGGACTGGTTGAGGCTTTTCACCTGGTCCAGGACGGGCTGCGGCGGCCGGCGAGGCGGCCCTCTGCGGAAGGAGAAACAGCTGGTGAAGGAGAAGCGGGCCGAGCCAGCCTCCTTGCCCCGGCTTCAGGGTCTCCTCCTAGGTCCTAGGCCAGGGGTAGGCAACCGTGGCTCTTTTCTGACTCGTGGACTTCAACTCCCAGAATTCCTGAGCCAGCCACGCTGAGGGGAAAGGGAGAGGTTTCCAAGCTGAGCCATGCTGGCTGAGGAATTCTGGGAGTTGAAGTCCACGAGTCATAAAGCGGCCTAGGCCTAGGCCAGGGGTAGGCAACCTTGGCTCTTTTATGACTCGTGGACTTCAACTCCCAGAATTCCTGAGCCAGCCACGCTGAGGGGAAAGGGAGAGGTTTCCAAGCTGAGCCATGCTGGCTGAGGAATTCTGGGAGTTGAAGTCCACGAGTCATGAAGGGGGCCATAGTTCCCCCATGCTGGCTCAGGAATTCTGGGAGTTGAAGTCCACGAGTCATGAAGGGAGCCATAGTTCCCCATGCTGGCTCAGGAATTCTGGGAGTTGAAGTCCACCAGTCATAAAGGGGCCATAGTTCCCCATGCTGGCTGAGGAATTCTGGGAGTTGAAGTCCACGAGTCATGAAGGGGGCCATAGTTCCCCCATGCTAGCTCAGGAATTCTGGGAGTTGAAGTCCACGAGTCATGAAGGGGGCCATAGTTCCCCCATGCTGGCTCAGGAATTCTGGGAGTTGAAGTCCACGAGTCATGAAGGGGGCCATAGTTCCCCCATGCTGGCTCAGGAATTCTGGGAGTTGAAGTCCGCGAGTCATAAAAGAGCCAAGGTGGCCTACCCCTGGCCTAGGAGAATCCCCCCAGGCTCCTTACTGGGGATCCAAGCTGGTCAGCTGGGAGAGCAGGAGGCTGCTGCTCTCGGTGATGGTCTGCTTGGTGGAGGCTGCGGCCAGGTGACCCTCGAAGGCCAGGATCTCCTGCTTCTCCCGCTGAGAGGTCTGCAGTTCGCGGCTGATCATCTCCGTCCGGGTCTCCTCGTCGGTCAGAGTACAGGGAGGGTAGGAGTAGTTGCTGGGCAAAAGGGGGGGGGGGGAAACCAAGTCCCTTTGAACGACACAGCCGTTCGCACCTTGGTGTCGTGAGAAAAAAAGCTCAAAAAAATAATAATCTCCATTTAATTTAAGACGGGAAAGAGAGAAACCTGGGACAGACTTCCCCGAGTTTGAACCTACTTGGTCATCACCATCTCCATGAGCATCTTCAGCGTGGGGTAGTCCTCCCAAGCCGTGAGACCTGCCAATCAAACCAGAGGAGGACAGGGGGGGAAAGGGGGGGAACAATTCAGAAGCCTTGCAGGGAGCAATCAGAGTGCCAGCAATACCTCGAACAAAATCTCACTGACGGGCGATTAGGATAATTTTAAACTAAAAACAATTTGTAAAGGGGACTTTAAAAAACAAAAAATCTTATACCAGGAAAATACAGATAGTCCACGACTTAACAAGAGTTCGTTTAGTGACCGTTCAGTTATAACGGCACTGAAAAAAGTGGCTTATGACCGTTTTTCAGTTATGACCCCCCAGGGTCACATGATCAAAATTAGGATGCTTGGCAACTGGCTCGTACTTAGGACGGTTGCTGTGTCCTGGGGTGACGTGATCCCCTTCTGTGACCTTCGGACAAGCCAAGTCAATGGGGAAAGCCGGATTCGCTTAATAACCGTGTGACTAGCTTAACACCTGCATGGATTCACTTCAGAACTGTGGCAAGAAAGGTCGCAAAATGGGGCAAAACTCACTGAGCAAATGTCTCACTTAACAACGAAAATGTGGGGCTCTATTGTGGTCGTAAGTCGAGGACCAATTGTACTACCCATAGCAAGAATGTTATGTAGAAAATAAGAACAGCAATAATTCTAGGCAAAACTTCGTAAGTACAAATTTGTAGGACTTTCGTCCCCACCTCCTGCTTTGTATGCAAACGTGTGTGTGTGTGTCTGTGTGTGTGTGCACGCAGATGTTGTTGTATCTGTGCAGACACAGGGAGAGAAAACAGACAGGTGCCATCAGTCTCACACACACCCCACCCCATGCAAGAAAGGATTCCTCCTGTGACCCTCACCGATGTTTTCCGGATTGAATGCCGCAACCACGAGCAGCAGAGGCCAGGCCTTCCAGTAGAGGGTTGAAATTGCCAGATTTGGAGGCTGGTACCTACAGGAGGAGCCAAGGATAGGATCCCGTTAAGTTTTAACAAAACAATGCAACGTACAAGACAAAAACCAGGACAGAATGGGCCTTATTTTGCCATTCCAAACAAACAAACAAGGACAAATCTCTCCAGAGTTACCCCGGAGGCAGCTGGATGTTCTCAGGATGGTGGTAGGTGCAAAGGTTCAAGACAGCATCGATCAGCTGAATTCTCTCCACCCTCAAGACTTCGAGGTCTGAAATGAAAAAGGGGAGCCAGGTATAAACAAAGGCAGGGCCGACAAATCTGCACGAGACTGTGCTGGATTTCTACAGTGCTGGCTAACAACTAACAGAGATTCCTTATTCAGACAAGGCAGGGGACCAAGGAGAAGGTTATGAAAGAAGTATAGGGAATCCTCAACTTTTAACCGTTCCTCTAACACCCATTTGAAGTTACGAAGGCTCCGGGAAGAATGACTTGCAACCGATCCTCACACTTATGGCAGTTCGGCGTCCCTGCAAAGTCGTTGGATCGCAACCAGCCTGTATTTGTGATGGTTAGAATAGGCCGGGGTCATGTGGATCACCACCCCTTCCCAGGGGACTTGGAATAAGCCGGGATCAAGAGCTGACGCTTCAGCAGGGGCAAAGAACCGGAGGGCCAACCTCCAGCTTGAATATCCAAATAAACTGCAGGATTACTTTCGCTGCTGAAAAACTTCCTGCTTTATTGAATACATGGCATGATGTCAGGCGAAGGAAAATCTAAACTCTAAAATCCCAAAGCATCTAACCATACCATACAACAGTAACACTCCCAGCCCAAACCCCCAGATTTCCACGTAGCTCATGTGGATAAACTCTCTTTGTTATGAGAACCGTCTGTTATCTTCTTCACACCAGCTAGAATGTCCTTGAAAGGTTTCCAGACAGCCTTCTCTCAGCAAGAGAGAGAAGGGCTGGAAAGGTTTCGTTTCTCTAACTAACCCAGTTGAAAGGATCACAACGAGGCCGTGAGAGGCTCACCGTCCGCCTGCACGGCAGCTGCCCGTTTGACGAGGTGGTCAGCCAGCTCCATGGCGTCGGCGGGGCCGAGGGGAAGGTCCCGCGACAGGCCAATGACCAGGATGCGCATGAGTGTGTCCTCAAGGATTGGCACTTCAGAGCAGAGGCGGAGGAAGAAGCTGGCCAGGAAGGGGGAGGGGGGGGAAGAGATGCTTAGCAGGTTGACGCTCAGGGCAAGAGAGGAGAGGCCGACCTCCCAACGGCGCCTTGCTTTCAATAAACCACCAAAGGTGGTTTGAGTACGAGGCCAAGGCACCGATTATGCTTTCCAAGTCACAAGCCGCCGCTAGCAGCAAACCTGAGCCTGCTACACTCTGTGGAACGTGCACGATCCAGAAGCATGCAAATTCTACCCCAAACCCTTGACACACACCCCACCCCACCCCCACCACTGCAGGGCTCTGGGTTCAAGTCAAGTGTCAGGTTTACTTGCGGTCGCTCTCGGGGGGCCAATTGTCCCATTTGTAGTAGGTCTCGGGTTGCTCCGTGAACAGGACTTTGTGGAGGCTATTTTTTAAAAAAGGGAGAGGGGACAAATGTGGACACGGTAAGCTCTGGGGGAGACCCCCTTGCGAGGGCTTCCCTGACCCCCATCAGCCCCTCTTCTTACCAGTGTATGTATTCCTTCGGAGCCAGCTTGGTGATCGAGGGCACCACCGTGTGCAACCACCAGACGGCGTCCCGCTGGATGGCCGCGATCTGGTTCTGGAAAGCCCGCAGCCCTTCCAAATCTGGGGGGGGGAGAAAGAGGGGGTCCAGCTCTTCTTAGGACCGAGTCTGGGTTGGGCTGGCGAGGGACTCCCCTTGCCCAACCAAACTATCCAGCGAAGCCTCACTTTTCTTCTCGCCTTTGTCCCAGGCCACGCCGGCTTCTTTCACCTGGGCGGTGATGCTGAGCATCATGGAGACGGCCAGCAGGTCTGTGATGTGGATGACAAAGCGGTCCTAAAAGAGCAAGGTGGGATCGTTAAAACGCCCCGTGGAGCCCTGGAAGGAAAACAGGAGGAGCCGATATTGTGGGACATGGATATGCGTTAAGTCCTCGGCTTAGGACCACATTGGGTCCTCACCTTGAACTCCATTTCGGCGTATTGCGGCTCCTTCCGCTCCTGCATGAGTCCCAGGCAGAAGGCCTGGAAGTTGATCTCGTGCTTGGTCTGCTTGATGATCTCCCGCAAGAGAGCCCGGGAAGCTCTCAAATAGTCATCTTTGTTGGTCAGTAAATCTTGGAAGACCATCGCCAGGAACTGAGGGGAGGGGAGGGGAGAGGAGAGAAGAAACGAGAAGTGGAGAGGGGAGGAGAGGAGAGGAGAGGAGAGAAGAGGAGGAGGAGAGGAGAGAGAGGAGAGGAGGAGAGAGAGGAGAGGGGAGAGGAGAGAGAGAGGAGAGGAGAGGAGGGGAGGAGAGAGACGAGAGGAGAGACGAGAGGGGAGGAGAGAGAGGAGAGAGGAGAGGAGAGGAGAGGAGAGGAGAGAGAGGAGAGGAGAGGAGAGGAGAGGAGAGGAGAGGAGAGGTAAATGCTTCATGACAATCAGTGGTAGGACAAAAAGCCAGATCAACCAAGCTGATTTTCAGCTACAAAAATGTTTTCTTACAGAAACTATAGATCTCTTGATGACAAAGATTGACAAGTTCCTCCAGAGGGACACACCTGCCCTTCCTTCACAAGAACAGTGGCCCTGCATTATTACAAAACTCAACGGAGTGGGAACCCAGCTTGTCCCTCCGCAGGTTCTGCCCAGATGGAGCAGTCAAGTGAGATTCGGGGAGCACAAAACCCCAGAAATGTTGGGAGCTGGAAGCAAGGAAGGGGAAGCAAGTGGGATCGTCTCTTCCCTGGCTTCGCTCTCTTGGCACCCCGAGTCTGGGGCTGGACGTCCAAGGTACCTTGGGCGCTAGCTCCGGGCTGTGCTGAAGGACCGTATACAGGATCTGCATATTGTTGGGGTTCCTCGCGTTGGACAGTTCGTTGAAAACCACCGATTTCACCACCGTGCCCAAGTTGTCCCGGTGAACGTTCAGCAGCTCCCTGGAAGAAGCACCGTTCTTTAGAGGGGAGGCTTCTCACCCCAATCCCAGCCAGCTGCCTGATGGAAGAGGCACTTCCCACTGCTTTATGTGCGGAGCAGGGCTGCCCAATCTTGGCAGCTTTTAAGAGTTGTAGGACTTCCAACTCCCAGAATTCTCACGCTGGCTGGGGAACTCTGGGAGTTGAACTCCACAGGTTTTGCAGGTCCTCAAGTTGTCAAGACTGGATACCCTTGGCTCAGAGGCCCCCAATGTGGTTCTCCATCACCGCCCACTAGACCTGCTTTGGCCTTGTCTGGATCCTTCCTTCAAAGATCCCCCCCCCCCCATGCCTACCTCACGCAGAGCATGTAGTGATTGAGGAGGACTTTGGGCTTCAGGCGGATCTTGATCAGGTTGGAGACCACCTCCACATCCTCGGAGCTGTGGGTGTTGCAGTTCATGCAGACAGACATGAGTAAGTCCTGGGCTGGTCGAGTGAGCTGTCAAGAGGAGGAGGAATTTGAGAGGGACACATGGGCCCTGTGACAAACCCCAGACGGGTAGGATGGAGAAAGCCACGTTAGATCCTTCATCACAAACCCTTCAATTATTGGCCCATTCCACTCAGCATCTTTTTCTGAGTGGCCACAACTTGCCGGGATCTCAGGAAGGCGAGATCACATCAAGAGGCCTTTCCATCACCCGAGTCCCCATTGGCTCTTGAATTGTGACATTGATTAAACCTGTACACTTCATGGTGGAAATCTATGCAATGCGCCCCTAAGCACGGACCTGTCCTCCAACAATGACGTTCTGACATTTGCCCCACAATGACAATAGCTGGGCAGTGCCTCCATTAAGTGCACACAGTTCCAGAATTGTGTCATCTTCAAGGCGAAGGATCTCGAGCGGCCAACCTCCCACCAAACTCCAGAGGGCTTTTCAGAATCTGTGGTGGATTCTCTAGTTAGAAATTGGCAGGTGCAAAGCAATCCAGATACAGCCAGGATCCACTCCCAGGCCAAGCGATGCCTGCTCATTTCCAGAACCGAGTCCAGAATCAGCCAGAGCACAACAGGCAGTTAAGATTCCGTCTACTTCATCTGTAGGCCAGTCCGATCGGAATTCACTCCATCCCACCTGATCTCCTGGACAAGATCCTCCCAAACAGAAGGCCCTACCTTGGGGTTCTGCAGCCACATTTCCAGCCTCTGCACAGCCATCTGCCGGATCTCTTTGTAGCCGCAGGTAGCGGTCAGCAGGCGCAAGAGATTCCGGGAGACGTTGTCCATCGGCTGGCGCCTGTTGAGCTGGTCCCGCAACATGTCCAGGACGTATTCCTCCACGCTCTCCGCTAGGTCGTCATACCTGGGCCAAAACAGGGGCACTTTTATCGTAAAAGTTACCCGCTGCTACTAGGAAGCGACTGCCCCTTAGTCCAGGATTCAGAGTTGGCCCATCAATGCATCAAAATGGGAAAGGAGACATAATTCTTGAAGCACAACTCAAAAGGCATATTCACCTATGTTTACTTGAAGGAAAAAGGCACCTGGTTCTCACAAGAGGCCCAGAATTGTTCTCAAAATGTTGATATAACTGCTTTTTCTTTTTCTTTTTAACTGCTTCCAAAACCCACAGCTCCCTCTCCCCCCAATTTTTCTCTACAGGAACAATCCTAGACTGGGTTGACAGTAAGGGACTGGCTCAAAGCCACCCCATGATCTTCCATGGCTGAGAAGCAGACTTGAATCCAGGAGTCTTTGTTCTTTTCTGCTTCAGCTGCACCATCCCTGCTCTGACAGCGGAGACTAAGAGAAAAACAGCATCCCCTCATGGCAAAAAGAAGTGATCTACTTAGGTACAGAACATAGCATTGGGAAAGCCTGTTTTTTTTAAGAACAAGGTTCCCTAAAGGTAACGTACAAAGCTAAGACTGAAATGTCCTTGTCCCTGAGACAGGAAGTGCTCAAGGTTGCAGTGTCTCAACCTAAAAACGCTTTTAACATCTGTGTGTTAACTTTCCTGGGGAAATAGGAAGACAAATAGCAGCGAGGAAGGTGCTACCTGGGCATCAGGTGGGCCTCCTGCTCAGGACTCATTTTGTCCTCAGCAATCAATAATTCGCTCTGACTGTCTTCTTCCTCTGGAACGGAAGGATGTGGGCTGTTTCCTAGAAAGTCACAAGCAACAGTCACCCCAGAGAATCACAGTCGGCCTTCAAAGGTCACAACTATCTGTGGTTTACCGGGAAAAGTATTATCTTCAAACTTGGCCTTGACCCCCCGCCCACCCACTCTGCTGGTACAACTGTAGGCTCCTAAAGGGTTTTGTCCCTGCTTCTTATTAACCACAGTTTAAGGCCGCATCTATTTAATCAACCGTAGCGAAGGGTTGAGCACCTCGGCGTCCCCGATATTGTCAAATCCTCCAATCCAGCGGATTTCTTTCCTTTCCCATCTTGATCTACTCCCAAGGAGTCCCCTTACCGGCACTGAGGTCCCCTCCACCGCGTCCAACCTCTCCATGGGACAAAATACTCTTCGGGGGCATCTTTGTGCCGAAAGCCGTCTGAATGTTTTCCACAAAGGTCTTGCAGTGGGGGCTGTCCACCCAGATCCGTTCCCCCAGCGAATCCTCCATGTAAACCTAGAGAGGGGGGAGACACCATCATCTCTTTCCTGAACTGTTCATTCAATCCTATAAGGCAAGGGTCTCCAACCTTGACTACTTGTAAGACTTGTGGATTTCAACTCCCAGAATTCCTCAGCCAGCTTAGCTGGCTGAGGAATTCTGGAAGTTGAAGCCCACAAGTCTTAAAGCTGCCAAGATTGGAGACCCTGGCTGAGGAATTCTGGAAATTGAAGTCCACAAGTCTTAACGTTACCAAGGTTGGGGACCCCTGCTGTAAGGGTCCTACCCTCAAGTCAGCCCACCTTGACAAAAATCTCAGGCCAGTTTTCATCTTCCTCATAAGCTGCCATGAGAAGGTTACAGGCCAAGACAGACACCAGACTGTTCCCTTTGGCTTTGAAGTTGATGGAGGCATCTCGGCGGAGGAGGCTGCACAGCGCCTGGGGAAGCAAAAGGTTCCTGAGCATGAGAAGAAGAAAAACAAGCAGTCGGAATGCCAGTCCTGCTGGAGAAACTTTAGAATGGGCCTGGACAGTTAAGCAGAGTTGGGCCACACTGGAACTGATATGGGCAAATTGTATTTCTACTTTTTAAGAATCTGGGTGGGGCTCAGGGGTAAGAAACCTTGCGCAAGGTGGAGGTGCCCCAAAGAAGAAGGGGGGTCCACCTATTCTCCAAAGCACCTGAAGGCAGGACAGGAAGCAATAGATGGAAGCTAATCAAGGAGAGAAGCAACCTGGAATTAAGGAGGAATTTCCTGACAGGGAGAACAATTAATCAGTGGAACGGCTTGCCTCCAGAAGTTGTGGGTGTTCCAACACTGGAGGTTTTCAAGAAGAGACTGGATGGCCATTTGTCTGGAATGGTATAGAGTTTCCTGCTTGAGCAGGGGGTTAGACTAGAAGACCTCCACGGTCCCTTCCAACGCTGTTATTCTGGTTCTGCCTGCCCCTCACCTCAATCACTCCTTCGGTGGCGAAGATATTTGGCTTGATTTTCGCCAGGTACATCAAGGTCAGGTAGAGGGTGATGTCAGGCTTGGCCCGGTTCATTTTCAGCTGCTTCACAGCTCCGCACAACACCCCTTCGATGCGGTCATCGTTGCCTTCGGCTTCGGCAGCCTCAATCTCATCCAGCAGAGCGTTGGCGGCCACTGTTAGCAAAAGGAAATCACAGCGGCTATTTGGCAGTCCAAACTCACACTAAAACACCCAGGCACAGCTGGATATTTTAAAGAATTACAATAGGCCCTTTTCTTACTCCATTTAGTCAAAGGCAGCTCAAAGATCAGAAAAGCATTAAATACCTGCCAGGTAAAATACATTTGCACTGATAAATCCCCATCCCCACAATTTGGAAGGAGGGAAACGCTGCCCCGCCCCTGGTAGACTTCACCTTCAATAGGAATGACCGATGGCTCTTTGATGGAAGGCGAAATGGCTCGCTTCTCAGCCACGGCGGCCTCAGCCAAGCGTCCCAGAGCACTGAGAGGGGGTGTGGAGGAAAGTTTGGGGCGTTTGGCCAGTCCGGAGGTGCTGGACAAGGCGGATGACGCCGCCTCGCGCTTCCGCTCGGAGGGCAACCCGGAGGATGTGGGCTTGAGCAAGGTGGCAGCTGTCTTGGATTCTCCCACCTGGCCTTTGGAGCCCAGGGCGATGAAGTCTCCCGGAGGAGGGTGGCCTAAGGCAGGAAAATGGAAGAAAAAGAACACCAGGTAAGGCCGTGGGGAGCCCCAGGACGCTTCCTTCTGAAAGACCCAGAGAAATCTCCATGTAAATAACTTGGGCACTGAAGACACGGCTTTGCCACCGGGGCTGAGGACTCCAGGGGGACACAGAGCCCATCATGGTTTGATTGTTGTCACTCCAGAAGTGGAGGTTTAGGGGGTTTTGTATAGGGGTCTATTTCTGTAGGCTGCCCGGAGTCACCGTGAGTTGTGGAGGAGGGGCGGTCATATTAATTTTCTTAATAAAAAATAAATAAAAGTACAGGTAGTCCTTGACTTATGACCACAACTGGTGGTCCAAAATTTCTGGTGCTAAACATTTGTTAAGTGAGTTTCCCCCCATATTACGACCCTTTCTTGCCACAGCTGCGAAGCGAATTGCCGCAGTTGTTAAGCTAGGAACACAGTTGTTAAGCGAATCTGGTTTCCCCATTGACTTTGCCTGTCAGGAGGTCGCAAAAGGGGATCACACAATCTGGGGACGCTGCACCCGTCATAAATGCGAACCAATCGCCAAGCCTCCGAATTTTGATCCCGTGACCGATGGGGATGCTGCAACGGTTTTAAAACGGTCCCAAGTCACTTTTCCCAGTGCCGTTGTAACTTGGGAGCGGTGACTGAACGAACTGTTGTAAGTCGAGGAGTACCTGTAGCTGTTCTATCATGCAAAGACCGGCCAGCCAAGAAAGCCGCCTCTCTTTGCCGTGGGGCAAAGCCGAGAGAGTGGGAGGAGGAGGAGGAGGAGGAAAGAGGGGGAACATCGGCCCTGCAAGGTAGGCCAGCCCAAGAATCCAATGCTAAGCAGGTCAGGTCAGGCCTTTTTTTTTTTTGAAAAACAGACGTTTAAGAGAAGTTGGCCTGTCTGAAGGGGCTTCCCTCTTCCTGAAAAGAGGAAGGGTCTCGTCTCAGAGGCTTCCTCTGGCCTGGACCCCGGTTCCTTCGACCTGACGGGTGTCTTGGATGCAGCTCGTCCTCCTAACCCTCCCCCCTCCCCCACATTGGAGACCCCCCCCTCTGCGGTTCCACACGTGCCCCAGACACGCGTCTTCTGGGGACACAGAAAACCCTCAGCAACTCCCTTGCAGGGCCTCCACGCGAGGAGACCACACACACACACACACCCCACACGGGGGTCCATGGAGGACCCCCCCCATCTAAAGCAGCCCCCTCCCTCACCGGAGGGTTTGGCGACCGCGCTGGGGCGGCGCGCGGCCGCGGGCTTCGGCCGGTTCATCCTGCGGGGGCGGGCCAGCCCCCCTATAGGGGGTTTTGGGGGTCCCTGGAAGGAAGGGGGCGCGGACCCCCCCCCCCCAACAATCGGCGGAGCTGCCGGTTTCTCCGCTGCAGCCAGCAGAGATGGAAAAGAAACCGGAAGTCCTGCTCGTTGACCCGGAAGCGACCCTTCTAGGAAGGACGGTGTTTTTCGGCTGCCACCGGCGGACAGGAGGTGGAACTGCAGCCTCTTTAACCGAGCCGAGTCGGACCGGTAATCTTAGTGCCTGTGGGGGGAAAGGGATGGACACAGCGCCCCCGCGCGGCCGAAAGGGGTAACCGCATCTCTAAAGATAGCATTAGCCACAGTACTAAGACTTATATACCGCTTCACAGCCCCCTCTAAGCGGTTTCCAGTCAGCCATTTGCCCCCAACAATCTGGGTCCTCATTTCAACGGGAGGTGAAACAGCCACACCACAGAGCAAGAACACATCACATTGTATTTTATTTCATTCTTGGTACAGAAACTCGGGGGGAAAGTATCAAGCAGAGTTTAAAAATCTGTTATGTATTCCAAAAAAATAAAACAACTGCCCCAAAGGGGTAAAGCTCACTTGTCCCTTTTCCCCAGCCTTCCCAACGCACCACAAAATAGCACAGCAGATGTTGAATGTATAGCAGTGTAGGGGAAACCTGACAACTTTTAAGACACGTGGACATCAACTCCCGGATTTCCCCAGCCAGCGTTGTGGAGTTGAAGTCCACACGTCTTAAAAGGTGTCGTATTTAATCAGCACTGCTATACGCTGTATTTGTTGGTTTTTCTTGCTACCTGCCATTCTGGTAAAAATAAAATGTCGCAAGATGGCTAAATGAGAACATCTGGACATCTTTACGGCGATGGTCCATAAACCCCTTTGCTCACGCCAACGCTGACTTCACAGAAAGCGGGCACTCCAAAAACAGGCTTAGCTAACCCTATTGTGGTTTTACTGGCAGTAGCACTACAAAGCTGCTGTGGCACTTGGGCACGGCTCGGTATCTTGGGCAAGCCGGGCAAGGAGGAAACCTCCCTGCTTTGTTCTAGAGGGAAAACAAAATTCAGGAAAACCCCAGCAGTTGGGAAAACTGTGGGTGGAAAAAGAGTGCAAGATGGATTTCCCGAAGTAGAAATCTGTGCATTTTAGCAGAGTATATAGACATTCATTCTGAGGGTGAGTACGGGGCAGGGTGAAGCGTCCCGCTTAATTCAGGGGGCAATGCTGCGAAATACGCTCCAAGCTCTCACGTTAGCCTGGCAGAAGAGTTAAACCAGCCCCATTGGCAACGATTCTGCAAACCCTTCTAAATCTCAAGATTTAAAAGCAAAAAGTTCCTCCAACAGAATATTGAAAAATCACCCTTGGTAAGGTTGCAAACTTGGTTAAGCAACCAAGGCATCCATGACCTGGCCACCTAACTGTAGAGATATTCAAGGATGGCTAATAATAAGAGCTGGGGGTTTAAGGCTCAGTTCTTGGTGCAAGGTGCTTCAGAAGAGTTAATTTATGGGACTGAAGCAGGCTTGTTACAGGGTGAAGTATCACCCTTCACCATTGTGGATTTTACCAACAATGCTATCAAAATATTTTGATACTGAAGTAAGAAGACAGGGAAACTCAAATTCAGGATGTTTCCAGCATCGTAATGGAGACGTAGGCCAGTATGAGAGAATGGAACACATGTATGCACATTTCTGAATCCCCTCTCTCTCTACAAACCTTGGTTTCCCTCACTGGCAGAGAGCAGGGCCTCTGGACAAGAAATGGAGTCTATCAGAATTTAATCTTCTGCTCAGAGATTCTACATTTTCTGCAAAAGACTGCCTGGTCATACATTCAACCATCCCCTCTAGGCTACAACTGGGAGAGATCCCTGAGGCTTCTCATTCGGAACGATCTGGCAGATACGCTCCCAGACTTTGATGGAGAAATTCCTCTCCCATCAGCCTTAATAACCAAGGATATGAAACTGCAAAGCCCGGAGGCTGAGTTGAGGATGCTGGGCGTGCCCACAGCCCGTGTTCACACAACAGTGCAGGGAGTCTCAGTAAACCCCAGGCGGCTGGCCGAAATGCCAACCACTCATCAGGAACTCAATCCCAGTGACTTTGACTCGACGTTCCCCTTTTCCGGCACAACTGCAAAGCGCCACTTGCGGACTGGGGGGCGTTTGGCAACATGCGGCGGAGCGAAACACGGAAGAACGATGAGCGGTCTGTGCCCAAAAGCATGGAGCAGAAGCTGCGGAGGAGAAGGCAGGAGGGCCTTTCCCAAGAAGAGGCGAGGAGGCCCTGGCACGGCTCAGCTGGGGAGGCACCGCCGCGGAGGGCCGTGAGGATCTCAGGCCGAGGTTCCCCACAAGCAGCAGCTCCGCCTCCTCCTGGCGGCGTTCGTCATGCAACCGGTGCAGAGGAGGTTCTCCTGGCCTCACAGCCACCGTACAGAGAAGCCCTGGCTGAGGGGAAGCTGCAGGTTGCTCATGTGGAGTACCTTTAGGGATGGTTGCAAAAAAGATTGCCGAGTGAGTGGACGGCACCCTTGTTTGACAAAGTTGCTTTCATTCCTGGCGCTTTCACACTCTACCTTTCTGCTAGGATAAACCTACGCCGTGTCTGAGTATAAACGTGCTTTAAAAATGCATCAGGTAAGAAACTGGGCAAAGCAAGAAGCAACCCAATAAAAATAACAAACCTAACAATAGCTGGAGAATATTTAAATGGGGTATTTGAAGAACTGTAGCATCTCCACGCACGACACTGTTAAGAGATACAGGACGCCACTTCTGAAAAATTAAAAACAGCCCAGTTTTGATCCCAAAAATGCCTTACCATGAGGCAACTGGACTTTCTTCTTTTTTCTTTGAAAAAGCATCTTTGGGATAACTATGACCTGGATGCCTGAGAATCTCCATAGATATTTAGCCCAGTTGGGAGTTTAAGGAGACAGACATAAGTCGCTCCTAAAGATTATCTACTAATAAGGCAACTTGGGTCACTTTGCCTGTAGCAAGGACCAAATAGACTGAGTTTTTCTCCCTGTTGGCTGAGCAATTCTGGGAGTTGAAGTCCACAAGTGCTCAAGTTGCCATGTTTGGAGACTGAATAACCAATTGGTCAATTACCTGATTGGTCAAATAAGTGAAGGGCCAGTTTTTGCCACTGACGGTGACCGTTTTCGGCTCTTCCCGGACTCCGTAGACACTGAGTTTATCCACTGTGAGGTAGGTGGCTTCGGTACTGGAATGCAGGATGGTGGAGATGAAGGTGTTCTGGAAGGAGAAGAAGGAGAGCTCATGTTTCCCAAACAGAGAGAGGTGATAAATGGCTGCTACAACAACCTCTCATCACTGCTAACCTGCAGTTATAAAGACATGTGGATCAGTTTTTCCCCCAAACACTGAATTTTGTCAGTGAGTTTAGAAGTTGGCAGGATGGCACCCCTTGCAGGTATACAGGACTGCAGTTGAAGGATCCAGTTCTGGTTGATGTTGCCCTTTAAAAATGTCCACTGTTTCATGCTGGGCAGAAATGGGTCATCTGGAGGGCCGAAAGCTCTACACCCCCTCCTTAAACCGTGTAAAATGCTGCACCCCCACAAGGAGAGGCTGAGACAGACTCTTCCTGCCCTTTTAAAAAGCAGCCTCTATGCGGCTCTTTTAAAAGGGGGTCGGTTGTGATTCAAAGGAAGAGAGAAAGTGCACGCTTTAGGTGTCCAGGAGAAATCTCATCTCCTCCTCCCAAAATATCTCTTCTGGGGTAGAGCCAGGAAGTCCCGCTTGAAGGAGAACCGAGCAGAGGAGGCTCCCTCTTCCGCACAGCTGGCAGGTGGACTTTCTCACCTGGGTGACGTTGAACACCAGGTAGGAATAGTCGCCTTTTTCAAAGGTGTCCAGGCTGTCGCCGTCATCCCAATAAAGGTCTCCCCAGGCGTTGGAGGTCTGGGATAAGGCTGCGATCAGGGTCAGAGGGTTCCGGCGTGTCAGCCAGGTGCTGCCTCCAGCTTTCTGAGACACATCAGCCGAGGGAGGGAGGGAGGGAGAGGATGTCACTTGGGACACTCTGAGTGAAAGGTTTTCAACTAGGCCACACTGTCTTCCCCCTCTGCTTATAGCCCAGCAGTGGCATCTTGGTAGTAGAGACTGTGACGTGATGAAACCCCCTCCCCCCAAAAAAATGTTTTACCAACTCAGGACGGATGAGGAAGAAGCTACTCTTCCCTGCCCATCTCAGGGCAGCTTTCTGTTCTATTTCCCAGCTCTGTATTTTAACCTTCTGAGTTAGAAGGCTGGGGCTGGCGAATTCTGGGAGTTGAAGTCCACCCTCTTAAACGTGGCCCAAGTTGAGAAACACTGTTCTAAGCCCTGGTGGGAAACGCCTGGGCTGAAAGGTCATTGTTAGTGACCTAACAAATGACATTTAAGACCCGAGGTAAGACAGAAAGCAGGTCCTCTTTCAAGTCCGAGGGAGAGATGATAGGCTGCTTGCATACAGCCTCGCCTAGAGAACCCTCGGCTCCCAGGAGCTTATCCAAAACTGGGGGGGGGGGGGCAGTGAAGGGTGAATAAGAGCCTCTTCTAGTCTCACCTGAGTCGGCAGGATGGTGCCCTCTCTCAGATGGAGGTTGATGTGATCCAGAGGGGCTGCCATTTTCAAGCTTTCCCCGCTGCTGTTCACCGAAGAACCCTGAAGGGACAAGGAAAAGCCCTCAGGTGGGTGTCCAGCTCTTGGTCCCCTCGGATTCTCAGAAATGGGGTTCTCCTGGGCTCCAGAGAGGTGGGACCGTGACAGGAGCTCAGGGGCTGGGCCCTTACCGTGTAGTAATCGTACCAAACACCTTTGGGGAAGTAAGCAATCACTGAGTCCGCGCCGGGTTCCAGTACGGGCGTCACCAACAGGACTCGGCCCCAAAGGAACTGCTTGTCTAATGTGTAGGTGGCCTCATCCTTTGGGAACCTAGGAATAGATCATTGCAACGCCGTCTGTCTCGTGTTAAGAAGACCTACAACCATCCAAGGCTCCTTGAAAATATTCTCAGTCTGTAAGCCCAGCTCCATACATCAATCCGTGGGAATCTCTAGGAAGGACCTCACTCACAGCCAAGATCCAAAGCTAGGAAGAACTTCACCCAAAGCCAGAACTGAGCTCTGAAACACAGGCTACGGTGCCTTGCCCAGGTCTGGAGACCCGTTTGCCTCGACTACCTCATGGGAATGAACTAAACGGGCAAAGAACCTTCTTCTGCAGGGCTCAGCCATGGGCAGTAAAAGAAGAAAAGATGGCAGACTGCCCCAAAGGAAGACCCCCGCAAGAAGAAGGACGACTGGGTTCATTACGAATGGCGTTCTTCCTCAAGGCAGCTCCCAAACTCCTTCCGAAGTCCCCCGTTTCTGAAATATTTTGCAATATTGCCTTGCAGCTCATCCAAGAGGTAGCAAAGGACTTACTCAAAAAACAGGGGGCGGGCGACAGTGTCCCCTTGCAGATGAGCCCGATGGAAGAGAGAATACAGCAGGGGCAGCAGGGTGTAACGGAGTTCCAGAGCGGCCTTCATGGCCGTCCGGGCTGCTGGGCTAAAGGCCGTGGGCTCTTGAGCCTGTGGAGAGGGGAAGGGAGAGCCTGAGCGATGGCAGTGAGGGAGGGCTGCAGGGCAGAATGGAAGAAGCAGTCCAGAAAGCATCAGTAAATCACTTTGCCTTGCTCTCAGACATACTTACCCAGCCACCCATGAGGTTTCTCGGAGTCCAATGTAACTCAGAGGAGACATTAACGTCTTGGACAAAGAATTAATAATCCGATCATGGTTCATCTTGCTTAATAATAATAATAATAATAATAATAATAATAATAATAATAATAATAATAATAATAATAATAATAATAATAATAATAAAGTTGGAAGGGACCTTGGAGGTCTTCTAGTCCAACCCCCTGCTCAGGCAGGAAACCCTATACCATTTCGGACAAATGGCTGTCCAGTCTCTTCTTAAAAACTTCCAGTGTTGGAGCATTCACCGCTTCTGGAGGCAGGTTGTTCCACTGGTTAATTGTTCTCACTGTCAGGAAGTTTCTCCTCAGTTCCAGGTTGCTTCTCTCCTTGATTAGTTTCCATCCATTACTTCTTGTCCTGCCCTCAGGCGCCTTGGAGAATAGCTTGACTCCCTCTTCTTTGGGGCAACCCCTGAGATATTGGAACACTGCTATCATGTCACCCCCTAGTCCTTCTTTTCATTAAACTGGACATACCCAATTCCAGCAAACGTTCCTGATATGCTTTAGCCTCCAGTCCTCCTTGGGAAGGAGAGCTATATTGCAACAACCTTTAGCTATGTCCAGCGTAACGGAGCTCTTCAGAAGAAGAGTCAGATTTATTTATTTGTTCATTCAAGGATTCTCAGAATTCTCCGCATGAGTCACAACATACTTAGGGAGAACTCTCAAGTCAGAGACTCATACAGAGATGCGACAGTGGGCTCTTCTGAAGATCCGTAGTCCTTCGCACACGGAAAGGAAGGCTTCCTTGTGTGTAAGTCCGATTCTGTGCTTTGGTTTTTCAGGAACCAGAGGCGGAAAAGCAAAGCCTCCTCGCTCTAGCACGGATTGGGAGGTGAAAGTAGAGATTTGGGGAAAGATAGGGGGGAGGCCGGGAAACGAACCCCCAGCCCAGCCTCCCCTCGCTTACCTTCTCAAGCCGAGTGTTGTGATTGCGCGAAAAGGGATAGAAAGCCCCGAGCTGCATCCAGCGAACACAGAGCTCCTCTGAGGTGGAGCTGGAGAAGCCACAGATGTCGGCCCCAACCAAGGGGACTCCAAAGAGACTGAAGCTCAGCAGGCCTGGGGATTTGGACAGGAGCAGAATGAGGCCAGCCTCTGGCTGCAGAGGGGCCGGTTTCAGCATCTGGAGTTGGCCACTGGAGTGCTCGGGGGGTGGGGTGTGTGTGTCTGACTTTGGATGCAGCCCAGGATGAGATGCCTTAACTATGGATGGATATCCCGGGCATTTTGGTGAGCGTTGTATTTATTGGTAAAAATCCAAGGTAAAAGGATAAGCCTTGAAATGGGTATGGAAATATGCAGAATGCCGGCAGCCTCTGACGTGTTATTGCTGTACTGGCAAATTACCCAATTGGTTCCTCGTTTACAAGTTCCGCAACCCGCTTCCAGCCGTGCGTATGGGACAGCTTCACGCTGGCTTTATAAAACGCACACAGATAATGAGGCGTTTTATGGTCTGTGTACGACAGGAGCAGCAGACATTCAAAATACACCCGGAAGCAGCCGAGAGGTACCTGGAATGGACCAAAACATATCCTTCCATTCGCTCCGGTTGTCCCCCAGCCAGTGTCCGGAATACCTGCCCTGGCTCGGGAATGTGGAACGTGAAATAACGAAGGGTCTCTTCCCTCGGATTTCAACAAGAGCCCTGCATGGAAAATAAAAAACAAACCTAGTGAAGAATAATAGACATATTTGCAAGGCTGATGAATCCTCAGCATGGCAAAGGGGGGAGGAGGAGAAAGAGAAGGAAGAGAAAAGAAGGAGAAGGAGGAGAAGAAGGAGGAGAAGAAGAAGAAGGAGGAGAAGAAGAAGAAGAAGGAGAAGGAGAAGAAAAAGGAGAAGAAGGAGAAGAAGAAGAAGAAGAAGAAGAAGAAGAAGGAGGAGGAGGAGGAGGAGGAGGAGGAAGAGAAGAAGGAGAAGAAGGAGGAGAAGAAGAAGGAGGAGGAGGAGGAGAAGGAGAAGAAAAAGGAGGAGAAGAAGGAGAAGAAGAAGAAGAAGAAGAAGGAGAAGGAGAAGAAAGAGAAAAGGAGGAGAAGGAGAAGAAGAAGGAGGAGGAGGAGGAGAAGGAGAAGAAAAAGGAGAAGAAGGAGGAGAAGAAGGAGAAGAAAAAGGAGGAGAAGGAAAAGGAGAAGAAGAAGAAGAAGAAGGAGAAGGAGGAAGAGAAGAAGGAGAAGGAGAAGAAGAAGAAGGAGGAGGAGAAGGAGAAGAAAAAGGAGGAGAAGAAGGAGAAGAAGAAGAAGAAAAAGGAGAAGAAGGAGAAGAAGAAGAAGAAGGAGGAGAAAAAGGAGAAGAAGGAGCAGGAGAAGGAGAAGAAGAAAAAGGAGAAGGAGAAGAAGGAGAAGAAGAAGAAGGAGGAGGAGGAGCCTGCAAACGTTCTATTGCTCTCACCTCCCAAAAAGCACTCCCTGAGGGCAAAGGAGCCTGGCCTACCTTGAGGAGGCCTTGGCTTCCATCAGACCATAGAGGTTGTGGAGATTGTAATGCACGGAGAGGCTCTGCTTGGCCGAAGCGCAGACAGTCTTGGCAGAAAGAGAATCTCCCAGGATCCCTAATGGAGACAGAGAAAGGCAGGCGAGGAGAAGAAAGATCCGGCATGGGTGTCTTCTCAGGAAACAAGCCCATCAACTAGCAGATCTGCTGAGGCAGCTTATATAGCGTGGACGTTCACGAAAGGGTTGGTGCCAGCTTCGCTGTTGCGGGTTTTAAGTGATCCCGTTTCTTACCTGGCATGTACGGTGGGTTGTCTAGGTCCCCTTTGGGGCAACTTTCTGTTGAGCCATCAATAAAGTTGGAGGGTTCATTCATGTCCTAAAGCAAAGAGATCTAGATGGAGTTAAGAAGACCTACTCAAAGTCTGGCTGCCGAACACAGTCTACGCTAGCCTTCTAGAACCAGGAGGAATCTGCCAGGTATTCTCTAAGCCAGGAGTCTTCAAACTTGGCAACTTTAAGACTTGTGGACTTCAACTCCCAGAATTCCTCAGCCAGCCAGGAATTCTGGGAGTTGAAGTCCACAAGTCTTAAAGTTGCCAAGTTTGAAGACCCCTGCTCTAAGCTTAATAGTTGGAGGGTCCAGCCTATAGAAAACTGACTTCAAGGTCAAATTTGGGTGGAATTAAAATTCAATTCAAAGTCTCACTCCCAAATTGTAGATAGAGAGCCATGTTCGTCTATGTTAGCAAAAAGACAAACAAACCCCAGAAGTTTGGTGGCAATTTTTTTTTACAATACATCAGCTTTTGTGAGCTACATGGAGCATTGAATATACATGATTGCATTGAAGTAAGCTGTAACTCACAAACGCTGATGCTGCTAATAAAATATGTATTCATCAGCTCAGGAAGACTGATGTATTTTAATGAAATGTGTTAATCAGAAAATGTGCTGCTAGACACACACACACACACACGACTGATTTCTCTTCCTAATGGAGTTCCTGACTTGGTACTTGGAAGCCCTCAGCATTATATCTATTTTCTATTTTTACTAACGTCCAGTTCCCAGTCGTTCATGTCTTGCCAGACAGAAACCAAGAGAAGTTAAGAAGGAAACGTACGATCCAAAGGCCATCGAAAGGAACGTGAGCGTGAAGATGCTTCAGATTTTCTAGCCACCACTCATGAGTGGTTGGGTTGGTAAAGTCAGGATAAGCAGTGAAGCCGGGCCAGACCTGGCGAGAAAAATGACATTTTAAAAAATAATACTAGATCTGGTAGTTAAGTTTCATAAAAACTTCAGCCTGGCTGGCTGGAGAATTCGGATCCAGAAGTCTTAAAAGTTGCCAAAGCTGGACATCACTGCTCTAAATGAAATTGTGAGGAAAGAAATACTTTCAGACAGAGTACACGTACAGAATCCCTTCTCCTGGGTAGTTTTATGAGATTGACAACACCTTCAAAACAGCTCGATTGAAAGTGGTTTTGGAGCATGGACACAAAGATAAGAAATCCTTCTGAGCTTTACGTAAGATTTAATTTTCTGATGGCCTACAAGGAAATCCAGGTACGTAGGAATACAGAGAGAAAGGCAGACATCATAATCAGAGGACTACAAAATCCACCTGCAGCAGGAACTGACAATTTCACACTTCACCTTACCTCTGATGCCTCCAGGAAGTTTCCCAGTTCTTTTTATTAACTCTCAGCCGTTTTGAACAATATGGGTGAACCGAAAGTAGTTTGAAACCAAATAATTCAAGTAACTCAATAATTGAACGAGTTATTAGTAAAAGGAGCTAGCTACCTTCATCCCAATTTTTTGAAAAGTATTTAGGCCCATGTGCAGTTTATGACAGAAAAGCTTGCTCAAGAGAACGCATCCAAGGTTTAGTTATTCCTTTGTTTCAGGATTAGAGAAAAGATTAAAATAGCACCTGTTCATTCAGATTTCAGGAAAACGCAGGGCTGCATCAAAGGCTGAGGGAATTCTGGCAACTTAGCCCCATTCTCTGCTTGGGGGACCTCAAGAGCTGGACCTGTGGGACTTCTGCCCTAAAGATGCTCCTTATTCAGCTATAATCCTGCTCCTTCTTGACTGACAAGGTGGGTGATGGACTTTAAAGAGATCCCCTTTGAGCAGAGCATCGATTCCAACTGAAGGCGGAGAGCAGATACTACTAACCTTTCCAATCAGGGGTTTCCCTTCGGTGTTATTGATGAACACGCCGCGCTTCAGACCTTCGTCGTAAGGCCAGTAAGAGCCAGGAGGCTGAGTGCTGCTGATTCCGGGGTCCTGAAAGAAAATAACATGAGAACTAGCTCTTTTATACAGCAATTTTCCCAGACTGGGCAACTTCCAGATGCATGGCTATAATTCTCAGAAATGTCCAGAGTAGCACACATCTGGAGAACAGACATTTTTAAGGCCAGCATTCCAGGACCGGCTCCAAAGGATCCTTTAAGCCATGACAGGTTGTGTTTGCTCATTCGAAATTTGCTAGAACTGCTGCAGCTTGCTCTAACCACCTAAAAAGATGGTGTCTCTCTCTCTCTGGGTGTGTGTTTATATTTATACACAGCACAGAGACACGCTGGCTGGAAAGAGAAATCCGTGTTACTTACAAACACACACTCCAGCAAAGCATGAACGGAAGAAATGTTCTTACCAGGATCAGCACGTAGGATTGTCCGTGCTGATGAAGATCTTCTACCATCTGGGGAAGGCTGGCAAACTTCTCGGAGTCCACGGTGAAGTCCCGAGAGCCGTCCATATAATCGATGTCATTCCACTGGGCATCCTGCAAGAGGAACAAGAGAGAGGACCAAGGGGAAACATCTCCAAGCTGGCTGGCACAGAACGAACCCATTTAGTGATGGCTCCTCTGAAGAACACGAAGAACCGTTTGGCCTCGTTTGTTACGTGGTAGATTTGAGGTCCCATCCAGAGACAAGAGGAGACCCAGTAATCCAGTTTTATGGGGCTGCAGGTGCCCTCATCCCCAAGCAGTGCCTGGACAGATCAAGGAGAGGAGGTACACTCCAGGATAAATGGCTGGATTAGAGGCTGAACTCATCTTCTCTTCCTTCGCGGAAGGTTCCTACTGTTTTTACCTGAGGGATCTGAAAATTCCGCATAGCTTTGACCGTCTCCCAGGTCTCGTTGCTTGTCCCGTATCCCCAACGGCAGAGATGGAACCCCAGTCCCCAAAAGGGGGGCATGGCCGGAAACCCTGAAATGGAAGTGGTGGGAATTCAACACATCAGCCTCTCTAGTCGGGCCAACTTCTACTGGGCAGGTGACCACCTCTCTTGACCTTATAATTTAAGTGGAGTTATAATTGATGTCATTTTCTTTCTATGTTTTTTTTCTTCTTTTTTCTTTGACAATGCATGTATTTTTATCTTGGTGGAGTTTTTCTCCCCCCTTTCTCCGTCATTATTTTAAAAGCAATAAAAGAAGAAATAAAGAAGAAATGTCATTTATGAAGGTTCTCCTGGCAGAGAAACAAAACCAACAAAAATAGTGCAGTTGTTCCTGAACTATGATCTCTGAATTATATTTGCTTTGGAAGGTTTCTTAGATAAGAACCCAAAACACAAACGCAGTCAAAGTTGGAAGGCTTCTAAGCATGAGTGAATAGACTTCTCCTTATGGGCATCAGGTGCTCCTGGGTAAGTCTCTGGGTTGCAAGGGCACAGCCTTCCCCAACTGGGCACCCTAAATCCTGTTGGCTTCCACACACACCCCTCTCCCCCATCAGCCTTGGCTCCTGTCTGAAATTTCCAGCCAATTTGAAGAGATGAAAAAGTCTTGCTGGTTCTTGAGATACTCACCGATCACTTGCTGGTACTGCTGGACCACCAGGTTGGGGTCTGGTCCTAAAAAGATGTAAAAATCTAAAATTCCCCCAGTGGTCCTCCATGTGAGGGCAGGAGCAGGCTGAAGGGCCACCTCTGGAGAAAGAAAGAAGAAAGAAAGAAAGAAAGAAAGAAAGAAAGAAAGAAAGAAAGAAAGAAAGAAAGAAAGAAAGAAAGAAAGAAAGAAAGAAAGAAAGAAAGAAAGAAAGAAAGAAAGAAAGAAAGAAAGAAAGAAAGAAAGAAAGAAAGAAAGAAAGAAAGAAAGAAGGAAGGAAAAGGAAGGAAGAAAAAGGAAGGAAGGAAGGAAGGAAGAAAGAAAGAGAAAGGAAGGAATAAAGAAAGAAAGAAAAAGGAAGGAAGGAAGGAAGGAAGGAAGGAAGGAAGGAAGGAAGGAAGGAAGGAAGGAAGGGAAAGAAAGGTCAAATTAAGCTTTTCAGAAGACATTCTGGGATGTAGCACCATGAAGAGGTAATGCTTATTCACTTCAAAAGCATCAACATATTCTTCACTACAACTCAAGGGGTCTCAAGGGACCTGCTATTCCAGCAATTCTGCTTTTGGGGGGGGGGCACCATTCCCACATGCCAAAGACTGTCCAGATTGTTATTAGGTGCATCCTTATGGCTTTCATGCCTGCCTCAGAAAGGTGAAACTGAACAAAAGGGAATTAAAAAAACACACCCACCCATCAAGTTGCTGTTCAGGAGGAAAACCCCGTGGGCAGCTCCACCTTTCTCCATGAGAAGATAGAACGGGTGAACGCCATAGAGATTGTAGGACTCCTGAACATAACAGAGGGGGGGGGGAAGTGTCTTCATTTAGGCTTTTTTCTTTCCTTAGCCAATCATCATACAGAGACACACGAGAACTGAGAACTGTTACAAGACATCATAAATAGTTACCACCCTGCGTGCCCATTCTGGCACGTGAATGGTCAAGAGAAGGAGGGAACAAGCAAACAAAAAAAACCCGTAACCACTACCTAAAATAAATCAACTCAAAATCAACTCATCAAATCCAGCATAAAACCTACTGTAGGAGGGACGTCTCGGGCCCACAGAGGCAGCGTGCTCCACTCCAGATTATGTAGGAAGTTGCTCTGATGTTCCCCCAACCCGTAAAGGAACGTAGAAGGTAGGACGGTGGAAATCTGGAGAAACTGATCCGCAAAAAACAGGGGAGCCACTGTGGTGTTCAACCTACGAGAGGAAACATCCCAATTAAAGAGAAAGATAACGGGGTTTTTTTTTCCAATTTTTTTGGGGGGGTCAGTTTTTATGGCTCAGGGGTAGCTTTTCAGGAGGACAGCAAAGAAATGTTGAAAAACAACAGGAGCACAGGTCATTGAGCTAGCAACTAGATCCTCAATCGTTGGTGACTAAAGTGACCAGGAAAATAAAAATAAAAAAATCTGTAGCTTTGGGAAAGGAAAAGAGTTTCCTCAATTTGAGTTAGTGAGAAACCCCGAGATGCTGCAAAGCATGTGCTAATCTTGGTGTGTAGGCTGAGAGACAACGAACGGATCCGGCATGTCTTACGGCGACGTGTTCTAAAGGCCACAAATATGAGATGAAGCAGTAAGGAATCCCAGGGGAAGCTTCCTGCCTTTACTAAAAACTTTCAGAAGTTGAGCAGGAGGCCTTCTGACCATCTATGGTCCTTGACTGGCTGTCCTTCATGAAGGCAAAAGCGCTGGAAGGCAACGCAGGAAAACACAGCACTGTGACAACAATGACATCTGGATTCCTCTTTTTCAGAAATACAGCAGCACGCTGATTTCAGGGTTGTGCAACCCCTCTTGGCTATTACTAATCTGACAGGGGGGGCCATCGGGCAACATCACCCTTCTGGAAAGACAGCCTGAGAAAACCACTAACCTAGAGGGGGGGAAAAAATGCTTACAGAATCGTCCCTGAAATTCTTCGCTTGACTATCAAGCCAAAAGGCTCCTTGCAGAACTCAACGGAATAGAGAGGATTTTCTGCTCTCTTTGTGGCTTGAGGAACGTCAAGAGGCACCTCATATCGAGCGTCGATGGCGTCAGCAATCTATGAAAAGCCAGAGAAGCGCAAACATTGCATCCCATGGGAGCAAAGGCACCATTATGGAAGGGCTGCAGGAACTTTCAACCCATGTCTCACCTTGACGTGCAACCGAGAGTCTGTTTCGAACGCCACACTGAGCTGCAGCTTCTCAATATCCTTTGGATAATAAGTCTTTCTTTCTCTGGTTAGAAAACCCACCAGCCCCAGGTCGGTCTCATTCGTGCTCCCCAAGGTGTAGCTGGGGAAATCGGGGGGATAAAAGCACCATGGAACCCCGTTTATTCTATCGAGGGGCCTCTCGCCGTCAACAAAACAGCAGCCCCGGCTCTCACAAAGTTCTTGCGTCACAATCACACTTCTCTCCGGGTAACAGTCAAAGCGACGGTTCTTTGGCACGGAGGTACATTTTGACCAGAGGGGAACCCCATGCTGATCCCACCAAATCTGCCCGAGAACCCAAACGGTCACCCCGCTTAGGAGGGCGGCTACCGTCAAGAGGCCCCCACCTAGCCACCAAGCCGACAACTTCTGATGGCACAACGGTCTTCCATCAGCACCTTCCTCCCCCGCCTCGGGGATCCGAGAGACGTCCGTTGTCAGCTTCTGATAAGACTTCATGGTCGCTGTGGCTGCAGGAGGAAAATAAATTCAACTTTATCCCTGGTTCTCAGGATGCTAACGACAGGGGGTGAAAACAAGGAAAGCTATTTACGCTGCAGGGATCTGCAGATCACGCTCCTGCAATGCAGGGGATGATGGCACCCTCTGAAGATGATCTGAAAGCTTCCTCCGATCCCAGGTGCTCCAACTGAGTGAACTCAAACTGATTGAAGCAACGGAGCAGATCCCATCATTGCTTAAATGTCTCAACTGGCTACTAGTTTGGTTCCAAACACAAGAGAAGAAGATGAAAACCTTTTAATTCAGGAGCTGGAGGCTTTGAAGTGCCCTTTGGCTAAAGCACCACCAACTGCCTTAATTTCTGAGGTCATCGGCAGCTGTCTTCTGCTCTCGGCCCACCCCGCTTTCCACTTTACTCTTGCTTAGACAGCAATCGTAGCCATGTTGATCGTGAGGAGGAAGAGAAATCCCAAGTCTCCTAGCGAAATGCAGTCACTGGATTAGGCTGTGGGTGGGTGGACACAACCACGCACAATCGCTGGAGCTTCTAAGATCAAGACGGTTAAAAATCCAGGAAGAGGGGACAGAGGGGAGAGCCGGTGCAGAAAGCAAAGTTTATTCAAGCCACAAACAAAGCGTTTTAATGGTTTCTGACACACGACAAGTCAACCTTTCAGGATTTATTAAGTTACCTTTGTTGAGATCAAGAGGAAGGCCAGCCCAGAACTAAAAAAAAGCAAAGCAAACCATACCTCTGTGTGTCTCCTCTTGATAGAGCAACGAAGGGAGAGAGAGCCGCCCAGCGTGTGGCACTTGCAAAACACAACAGTAAACCTTCTACAATAAGCGCCCGCTTAAAACAAAGGCTTCTTTGCCTTCCAAACAGGGCATTGCCAGCGTTCGTAAGCCTTGGGTTTTTGTTTTATTGTTTTTTTAAACAGCATTCTACTGCAAACTCCTTGTTTTCCCTTCTGTGCCTGACCTTACCTACCATGACCTGATTAATCTTAAGTTTTTCTTTGGCTATTGGCAGAGTGTCCCATTTATTTCACATGCAAGAAAGAAACACAAAGACCCTACTTGAAAAAAGTATATAAGACCATTTGCAATTGACCTTTGGGAATGTGAGAGTCTTTCTTCCAGGGTACAGGGGTGTCCTTTTTAATTTTTTTAAATCTGTGAGGCTCATAGAAGGTACCGTATTAATAACTGCAATAGCAAAATGACATATTGCATCGAAACCGAGAAGCTGGAGAAATAGAGGGTCTATAATGATTAGATTTAATATGTTAAAGGATTGAGCTAGTGTCTTTATCAGTGTTTTTCAACTTCAGCAACTGGAATTCTAGGAGTCCACACTTCTTAAAAGTTCCTTAGATTCAGAAACACTGGTCTATATTAACATTTTAACGGTATATTTTTAGTTTCTACAAACGTAACTTATCTATTCATCATTCTACATATTTTTTTCTGACTTTATTAGCACTGCTGTATTATTGTTTGTACTTTGTCATATCCTTGGATTGTTAAACCTATTGTTAGGTATATACCTTGGATTGTTTTATAATACATATATAAATAACTGCAATAGACACTTGCCATCAATCTGCAAGAATCTTTAGACGGGCTGGGCAAAACTCCCTGGTTTATCCGGCCTACGGATGGGGAGAATGGGATCGAGGGCTCCCGGCAACGTAGGCCTCCAGGGAGAGAAAGAATCCCCCGCCCCTTTAAAAAAAACAACAACTAGGGAGACCCTCCTGAATTCATTCATGTCTTTCGACCACGCTTTCCCGCGCGCTCTTTCCCCAAGAATGAAACGCTGTGGGCGTGGCCAGGTCGTAAGCGCGGCTAAAGAGAGACTCTAGCAGCGATACAGGGGGCGTGGCGTCCTCTCTCTCTCTCTCTCTCCACCTCTGACGTGAGGAAGCTCAAAGACATCCCATGCCGGAAACAGACGGAGAGCTCCGATTGGCTGGAAGCGTTCAAAAACAAAGGGAGGCGGGGGAAAAGAGCAGGAGCTTCGCGCGCGATTGGTTTTTTCCCCCTCCCTCTTTTTTTTTTTTTTCTTGTTGTGGTTCCGCCTCCTCCTCCTCCTCCCCCCACTCGCCGCACGCGCGCCAGGGAGGAGGCGGGAGCGAGGTGGGTGCCCGAAAGGGAGGGGGAAGAAGAGGAGGAGGCGGCGCGCGCAGCCCCTCCCCCCTCCCCGGCTGGCTCGGCCGTTGGGGGCTTTCCCGCCTCGCGCCTCCGTCGCCTCAGAAGCGCCGCCGGGCAGCGGCTGGTCGCCGGCCGACGGTGAGGGCCCGCGCGCCCCGGAGGTCCAGGTCAGGCAGCGGCGGCGTCGGGGACGCGGAGGGAAAGCCGGAGCGGCCGGGAAGAGAAAGAGGAGCTGGAAACGGAGAGGGAAAAAAGCGGACGCTCTCCGCTGAGGAGAAGCCAGGCGGCCCGGCCGCGCGCTTGCGCAAAGATTGGTGGGCGGGGCCTAAGGGAGGGCGGTGTGGAGGGGGCGGGGCCTTCTCGTCCCGCACGTGGCGGAGGCAATTCTTTCCGCGTCGCTTTTCTCAATGGGCGCCAATTAGGCGCCCGGCTTCGGAAGCGGGAGGCGGCCGGCCGGCTCTCCCTTCTTCCCCGGCGACGGAGGACCCTGCTCGCCATGAGCCCCTTGCTTGAACTCGAGCCGCCCGCTCGGCCCCCGCGTCGTGGGAAGCCGGCTCTTGCGTGTCGGAAGCAGGTGGGGAGAGCAGCCGAGGAGGGCTGTTGTGCGTGTGAAGACTTGGGTGGGGAGCAGGTTTTGGTGACCCGGTGGAGGGGGTTTGTGTGAATGGGGCTCTTGCGGGTCGCAAGCACAGCTTTCCTGCGAAGTGGCAGAGGGGAGTTGTGTGAATGGGGCTCCTGCGTGTCCCTTGGAAAAAAGCAGGTTTCTTTTGACGAGGAGGGGCGAGGAAAGGAGCTGCTCGTCTCTGTAATGGCTTTCCAAAGGGGTGACCTATGTGCCCCTTCCCAAAGGGCCAGCCCTGTGCCTCACCAAGCATTGGAGGCAGCCCCCCCCCTCCGTATCTTCCTGGCATCTGGGACCTCCACATCTGGAGGGTATTTTTACCTTTATATAGAAATATATGCAGCCCTGCTTTGCCTCGGGACGTTGTACATGCAGGAAATTCACCCTTAAACAAGCATCTGTTTGTGGGAGTTTGAATCCCGGGGTCCAGCGCCTGCTGGACGGACCAGTGGTTGTGGGAGTTTGAATCCCGGGGTCCAGCGCCTGCTGGACGGACCAGTGGTTGTGGGAGTTCAAATCCCGGGGTCCAGCTTCTGCTGGACGGACCAGTGACGTACGTCAGCCTGGGCTAACGGACCTTGCGTTTGGTAGATAGGAAACACACGGACAACATGTTTCTTCAGGTTGAATCAGCAAGCAAGAGCGCAGAAGGATCTGCGTGCCTCTTTTTTATTGGTACACTTACGTCACAGCAGGAGGTTGTAAAGGGTGGGTTTTGCCAGGAAATGAAACTTAAAAGGCATACCTTAACTTAACTCAGGAAATGGAAACTTAATAAGGCATAGCTTATCTCAACTCAGAAAATATAGACTTTAAAGGCATAGCTTAGAAAGTGATAACTTGTAAGACATAATTCAGGAAGACATAACTCATGACTTATCTCAGGACTTAAAAGGCATGGACACTTGAAAGGCATGGAAGCCTATCTTAACTCAGGAAATGGTTGCAACATCTCCACTGTTTTTATTTTTTAAAGTTCAATCTCTATCCTACTTGTGGCCATAATCTGCATCCTCCGAAACAGAAAAGGGCAACTCCATAAGAATATGAGATTCTTGCTTGGGGGCAAGAGCCTCCATGGCTAAGTCTGATTCAGTATCGGAACAGTTGGAGTCCGTGTCAGACAGTGTCAGTAGGGCAACCTTTTCAGAGGGGTGGAATTTGGGTTTCAAGGGTTCATATATGTTGTTTGAGGCAAGCATAACATTAATCTTAGAAAGATTAGAATCCAAACCATTCAAACGATCCTTGAGAAATTGCAAAAGGTGTGAAAAAACACATGGGCCAATCATACATAATATAAGCAAAATTATACAAGGTCCTAAAATAGCAGAAAGCAATGTAGTAATCCAGGGAGAGAAATTAAACATACTTTGATACCAGGATTGTTGGGAGAACCTTTCTAGTTCCCTGTCTTTTAATCGTTTGCGTAACTCATTCATAGAGTCGCGCACAATGCCAGATTGATCAGAATAAAAACAACATTCTTCTTTTAAGGCTACACACGTTCCACCTTCCTTTAAAAATAAAAGGTCGAGGGCACGCCTATTCTGCAAAACTACTTCAGCAAGAGACGACAAAGAAGTTTGAAGGGCAGAAATTGAAGTCTCAATGCGGGAAAGATCATTTGAGCGAGGGGCAGTCCAGGATATAGCGCCCGTAGAAACACAAGACCATGAGGCACAGTATTTATCCAAGAAAGTGCCACATTGATATTTTTCCTCAGGTGTCTTTGGTTCGGGACAAAAATACAGGTCCCACCATGTTGCTTCTAGTGGAGGTGTGCACGAACCTTGTTTGTCCCATTTGTTAGTTTGGAGAAATTTTGAAGCAAATTTGTTGACCCCGGTACCCATTTCGGCAAAGTCAAAATGTAAGATAGGGAACCAGGGCCATATTGTGTATTTGGAGATTTGGAATAATACCTGATTTTCAAAGTCACGAATAGTCCATGTGTAGTTGAGAGGTCGATGAGGATTAGGATCAGGAGATCGCCGTCGTCGAGAATGAATGATGCGTTGGTGTGAGCGAGGTTGCTTTGTGGAATGAAAGTGTTGTAAGTGAGGTGAGGTAAAAATACGGGCGGTCAGGTCTAGGAAGGAGCGGGGATGAGGAACAAAGTTATAGGCAAGTAAACGAGGAGACAAAGGAAGTTTTGCATAGCTCGCCACTGATGCGAGTTCAAAAGAATGTGTAATATAAGTACCATAGGATGAAAATCCAGACACATAATAGCGCCCCGTAGTCTCAGGGGTCACAAGAATAGCAAGAGTCATGTGACAAGGGTAATGAGCATAGGTGAGGGAAATAGAGGGAGATGGTGGAAGAGGAATGCCACGATTAGGATACTGAGAAAACACAAAGGGACAAAAGGATTGACCTCGGTCATAACAATGAAAAAGGGCAGTAGTATTGAGATCAAGAAAAGAAAAAACAGGACCACAATATAGGCTTTTATGAAAATTTAGAGGAATTCTCAGGTGCTTTGTCATCATGGGAAGGTGCAGTGTGGACATCATGGGGAAGGAACTTGTCAAGAGTGTCATCAAAAGCAGGGTCCACATGATTGATGCAAAAGTGTTGGACCCCTGGACAATATGGGTGGTGCAATATGCAGTTGTTACACCAATAACAGCACGTACATCCACACTCACAAAGGCAATGATGGCACATCCGATGGAGTTGGTGGGTTGTGTGGAGTGATGAAATATGGGCGAATACAACGAGCAGGGACCCACAAAACTCTGTCGGGTAGTTGAACTGCAGCGTAGCCTCTTCCCCAGGTGATGAGTTCGGCTGGACCTTTCCAAGTTGGATCCGGGAGCTGCCTGTAGTATACAAGTGGTCTTGAAGTTGGGACAACAGGTTTAGTAAAGTGTCGAGACGCAGCAGACAAAGAAGGAGTGCCAGTGAGATTGAGAAAATTGAGAGTATACAGACAAACATTTAACACGTTTTGCAGTGCCGGGAGGTTTGGGGGGCATAAGCCCTTGGACCCCATATAACGATCTAATGCATTTTTTAAAGTTTGATTTGCTCGTTCAACAATAGCCTGCCCTTGGCTATTGAAAGGAATTCCAAATTTGTGGACAATGGACCAGTGATGACAAAACTGTGAAAATTGTGAGCTGACATAAACTGGGCCATTGTCTGTTTTTAATATTTTTGGACATCCCAGCACTGTAAAGGTACGAATACAGTGATTAATCACTTGTTTCACTTGTTTTGCAGCTTCCCCTTTTTGTGGGGTTGCCAAAATAAATCCGGAGAACGTATCTACTGTAACATGTAGATATTTCCACGGGGCAAATGGAGGATATTGAGTTACATCCATTTGCCAGGTATCACAGGCTTCAGTGCCTCTAGGGTTAACACCCTGTGGGATACCTTTAGACTGTGGGCTACAGGTTGGGCATTGTTGAATTATGGCTGTAGCTTCAGCCATACTGATTCCAAATTGTTTCATTAGTGCTTTTTTATTTTGATGAAAATAAGCATGACTGTCCCAAGGGGAGACAGGAGAAAGAAACATGAGGCAGGTAGCAGAGGCCGCAGCGTCTGCAATATCATTTCCCTTTTGCAAGAAGCCAGGAAAAGGTTGGTGGCTTCTTATGTGTGTGACAAAATAAAGATGTTTCCTGTTGGATATTACAGTTTGTAGGGTGGAAAATAAAGAAGTTAAATCAGGGTCCAGGGATGGAGAGAGGTATGATTGAAAAATAGTGGTGACAATTTGAGTGACATAGAGACTGTCAAGAATGAGATTTATAGGTTGAGTGGAAAATGTTTGAAAAGCTAGAATGGCAGCGGCTAGTTCCGCACGCTGAGCAGACCGTTGGGGTGGCATTATTTTTGTGTGCCATTGGTCATGAATATACCAGGCACAAGCACCAAATTGTTTACTGCCATCTGCAAAGAGTGTGACAGCATGTGGGATGGGAAAACGTTGTAATTGGGTATCCCATGAAACATGGATATTTTGTAGGAGCTGAATGCGAGGATCAGCAGGAGGGTGGCAGGATATCTTTCCAGGCCACTCAGTGAGAGCAAGCTGCAAGGCTTCAGAGTTAGAATAGATGGTTTCCCATGTAGTGAGAGAACATGGTACATATAGGACAGAAAATTCTATTCCTGCAAGGGCTTTTGCTCGAAGGCGAGCCTTAGAGATGAGAGAGGCAAATTGAAAAGGTTTTTGACCAATTGTGTTTCTAGGAGTGTGAGAGAGGTGAAGCCATTCTAGAATCAGCAAGGAGGGAATAGTTTGGACAATAGCACATGTAGGTAAAGAAATAGTATTACACAATAAAAGAGAAAAGGGAATGTTTGGGGTCATTCGGTCAACCCACTGAATTTGTAGGGCTTGGTTGACCAATTGAATCACTTTTAAATGACTGTCCTGCAGTGAAATAACATCTGCAGGATGTTTGCCTTTGGGTAAGGCTGAAAAAAGAGGTGATAATTGAAAAGTGGTGAGACCTGTATAAGGTCGAATCCAATTAATAGCACCTAAATATTGCTGTAATTGAAATAAAGTTGGTTGGTGTGATAATTTTAATAAGGGAAAAAGTGGTGCAGCATGGGAGGCCAATAATTTATGGCCCAAATATTGAAAAGGAGGGGAGGTTTGGACCTTGTCAGGAGCAATGTGCAAACCTCCTTTTTGCAAAATTGTTGTGAGGGTTGGCAAAGTTGCAAAAACAGTACCCTTTGGGCCTGGTGCTGCGACCAAAATATCATCCATGTAATGGTAAACCAAAAAAGAGGGATGAAGGTCCCGATATGGTTGCAAAACATGGAAAACAAAAAACTGACACATTGTAGGGTTATTTAGCATGCCCTGTGGTAAAACCTTCCATTGGTAGCGCTGAGTTGGTTGAAAATTATTCAACTCAGGCACTGTAAAAGCAAATAAATATTTATCCTGTTGATACAAAGGAATGAAAAAACAAAAACAAAAAACAATCCTTTAAGTCAATTATCATTAAGTCAAAATCTTTTAGAATTAAATTTGGGTTTGGGAGGCCGTATTACAATGCTCCCATAGGTTATAAAACAGCATTCACTGCACGTAAATCATGGAGGAAACGCCATTTGCCTGATTTCTTTTTTATAACAAAAACTGGAACAGAATAAGATTGCAACATTTTATGCCCTAAATAAAGATAAAGTGTAACTGTATCTTTTCCAAGGCAACTTGCAATCCATAGATACTTGAATCATTTTGTATTTCAAAAAGCCAATTAAATTGTATTTTTGGGGTTCCAATATAATCAAATTCCATTCAAATGAAACAAATTTTCATGAAATAGGAAAAACATTTACAAATCTAAGCAAAACAATTCAGTCATTTCTTTTGGTTGATGGATGTATATGTCTAACTAAACAATTTAAAACTCAAAAATTTGCAAAAGAATTGCCCAACAATTACTGCCTCCTCTTTCGAGTAAAAAAAATAGCAAGCTGAAACTGCAAGAGTGGGCATCAAATTTCACATCCACCCCCCTTCCTTAACCCAAACTTCTAAACAAAGGAAGAAAAAAAAAGTTGTTAAAACGACAGCTGCCCCCCCTCCTCTATCTGCCCTTCCTTTGCTCTTAAAACAATACAGCCAGCGAAAAACGAAAGAGGCAGGAGGGGGGGGAAGAAAAAGAAACTTTGCAAAAATCTCACCACCAAAAAAATTCACATGCAGTCACATGTATAAATTCTTTTATACCTCTTCCATAAAACTTTGCACATGCAAACTCATACCATTGCGTTCCCATGTTACAACAATAAAAACTACAGTTTTACTGTTCCTTTCACAGCGTGGGATGGGTGGAGGGGTGAGGGCTAACACACACACATTTACACCAGCAAATTAACTCATTCACTTCCATTCTGTTTACTTACACCATTCCATATACAAATATTTCATTTCATATGTTTTTCAAGCAAAACTTTTTATTTTTAATTAAGGCCTTTTTGTTTGTTGTTATCAAAGAGGGTTTTGACCCTTTTCCAAGTCTTGGAAATAACACAAAACAACACAGACAGACATATATACACAAATACCATTAAAACAACATTTATTTAGACATATGGCTTGTCCTGCAAGAAGCGAGAAAATCATGAGATGATTCCAACCAAACATGTGGTTTTTATAGGGCCTTTTAACCATCTCCTATTTTTCTCACCATTCCAAGTCCAAACGTAACGTTCTAGGAGTTAAACATATATAAAACAAAACACACACATCAACACAAAGCACCACCAGACATTGTCTGACAGGGTTCAAACTTAACAGATTACAAAAGAATTTCAAAACATTCCAATTGTTCAAAACGCATTGCAGAGGAGTGCAGTTTGAGTTAATTTATATCTCTAAATTGTTGCCTGTTTCTGTTTTGGAGGAGAGAGAGAAGGATATGGCGAAGAGGGGGTTTTTTTTTTGGCTGTGCCGGCTTTGGAACGTCTTCCGTAGTAGGCACAGGTTGGGAGGAAGGGTCTGGGGATAGACAGTTGTTCCGTTAACTTTTTGCAAACAATTTGCCTTTCTGGCTAAAGAGGAAAGTTCATCCACATGCTTGGACAAAACCTTGGAAAGTGAGGACCCGTTACTTACGTTGATCAAGCCTTTGCCAGGTGCGTAAATACAGGAGCCAGAGCAGCGTTTCCCTAGACAGAGAACACGCCGTGGAGTGAATCACGTCATAGAGTGAATCACGTCAGGGTCACCAGTTGTGGGAGTTTGAATCCCGGGGTCCAGCGCCTGCTGGACGGACCAGTGATGTACGTTAGCCTAGGCCAACGGACCTCGCGTTTGGTAGATAGGAAACACACGGACAACATGTTTCTTCAGGTTGAATCAGCAAGCGAGAGCGCAGAAGGATCTGCGTGCTTTTCTTTTATTGGTACACTTACGTCACAGCAGGAGGTTGTAAAGGGTGGGTTTTGCCAGGAAATGAAACTTAAAAGGCATACCTTAACTTAACTCAGGAAATGGAAACTTAATAAGGCATAGCTTATCTCAACTCAGGAAATATAGACTTTAAAGGCGTATCTTAGGAAATGATAACTTGTAAGACATAATTCAGGAAGACATAACTCATGACTTATCTCAGGACTTAAAAGGCATGGACACTTGAAAGGCATGGAAACCTATCTTAACTCAGGAAATGGTTGCAACAGTAGCTAAAAATAAACACATTGAACAAAAACAACTTCAACAAAAGGCTACAACAAAAAACTAATGCAACATCTTTTTCTATAGCTGTTTTCTCCCTTTCTTATAATATGAATAACCACACTCTGCTTGTCTATACAGTATCCTACATGTGTGTTGAGAAAATGGTATGTAAAGCCAAAGAGTTGTTTAACCTGCTTTCACCACTTCTTTTTTTATTCAATATTTTATTATTTTTTTATAGTGACAAATACTTAATATTTTATCAGCAATGTATTGTCTGGGTTCCAATGTTTATTTTACTAATACATGTTAAACTCCTTTCACTCTACCTTGTTTTTCTAGCCATTGATTAAAATGTATCCCATGTTCTAATGTATTCTGAATCTTCTTTCTCTTTCATTTTTAGTGTCAGTCTGTCCATTTCTGCACAATCTAAAATTTTCTTAATTATCTCTTCCTTCGCTGGTAATTCTACATCTTTCCAATGTTGAGCAAATACAATTCTCGCTGCAATTAATACATGTAACATTATATATACACATTCCTTCTCATAACTTCTTATAATTATACCTAACAAAAATAATTCTGGCTTAAAATCTATGTGTTTTTTAGTCATTTTCTCTAACCATATATGTGTTCTTGACCAAAAACATTTGGCTTTAGGGCATGTCCACTAAAGATGATAATATGTGCCTGGTTTTTGTCTACATTTCCAACAATTGCTAGACATATTTTTAAACATTTTCGCTAACCTCACAGGTGTTAAATGCCATCTGTAGACCCTTTTGTATAGGTTTTCTTTGTAAGTCACCACCTTTGTTATTTTAGAATTTCTTTCCCAAAGGCTTTGCCAGTTTTCTAACTCTATGTTATGCCCAAAGTTTTTTGCCCATATTATCATTGTTTCTTTAACTTGTTCCTCTTCCATCTTTAGACTTAACATATACTTATACAGTTTCTTAATCAATTTTTCATCTGATGTCAATAATATCTGGTCAAATTCTATCTGTTCTTTATAAAATCCAGATGTTTTAACATCTTTTTCATATCTGATTTGAATTTGCGGGTGTGGTCACCATGATAGATCAATGCCCTGTTCTTTCAGTTCTTGTCTGAGTTTTAGTTTCTCTTCAGTATTCAAAATGTCTTTATAGGTCACAATTTTCTCATAGTTAATTAAGTCTGGGTGAACAAAGACTTCCATTGTTGAAAGCCATCCAGGTATTTTCATGTAGTTTTTCACTTTTACTTTTTCCCATTCTAGAAGAAGTGTGTTTCTTATGTAGTGGTTTTGAAAGTATCTATGTATTTTATTCTTCCCATACCATAAGAAGGCATGCCATCCAAGTTGTAGGTCATGCCCCTCTAGGTATAGTAATCTTTTATCTCTAAGAGTTATCCATTCTTTTAACCAAGTTAATACAGATGCTTGATAATATAAAGCCCAATCTGGCTGGCCAAATCCTCCATTTTCTTTCGTTTCTTGTAGCATTTTCAATTTAATTCTAGTTTTTTTTCCTTGAAGGATCATACTTAAAGGGGTTTGAAACTTTAATTTTAAATTTTAAATCGGTCCTCACTAAAAGAATACTAGCTCACCCCAAAAAGCCAGTTTTAAAGAATAAAAAATGGTTTGACAGGGATTGCGTGCAACTAAAAAAAACATATAATAAGGAGTACAGAAAAAGTAAAAATGCCCCTTCTGAGGATCACACTCACTGCTTAAAGCAGTTGAAGGCACAATATAAGACTCTTCTAAAAGAAAAGAAAAGGGCAGCTCAGATGGAGTCTTGGCATAGATTGATTGCATCAGTCAGGACAAAAAATACATCCCTTTTTTGGCACATCACCAGAGGATTGGGGAAATCCCCCCTACCTCCAACTAATCAGGTACTGATTCATGCCTGGGAAGAATATTTTAGAAAGCTTTATGCAGACCCCGACTATGTAACTTATGAGAGCCAAATTAATTTGGACCAAACCCCTTATTGGCCCCCTGTTACACCAGGCGAGATATCCCGATTGATTGGAGCCCTCAAGGCTAATAAGGCACCTGGTGCTGACAATGTCCTGCCAGAAATAATAAAAAATAATCCCAGTTGGTGGGCTCCACTTTTAGCATCTCTGTTTACATATATAGATAGAACGGGCCATATGCCAAGAGATTGGGGATTAGCAATTATCATACCAATCTATAAAAAAGGTAGTAGAACTGACCCTGGCAATTATAGACCCATTAGTCTTCTAAGTGTTATTAGTAAAATGTATGCCAAACACTTAAACTATAAACTTCAGGATTGGCTAATTTCGGGGGGAATAATTAAAGATGAACAAGCTGGTTTTAGAGAAGGAAGATCAACAGTGGATCATATCTTGGTATTTCACCATCTAGTACAAAAATACACACATAAAAAAAATCCTCTCTTTTTGTGGCCTTCCTTGATTTTAAGCAGGCCTTCGACTCAATATCTAGGAACTCCCTATGGGAGAAATTAGAAAGCACTACTATCGATAAACGCCTCCTTTTCCTCATACAAAAATTGTATGCCAATTCCACCTTGAAAGTGAGGTATAATCCTCAAGGGAGCTTAACAGGCTCAGTAAGGGTACAAA
The DNA here is from genome assembly GCA_023970755.1 of Azemiops feae. Lineage (NCBI taxonomy): Eukaryota > Metazoa > Chordata > Lepidosauria > Squamata > Viperidae > Azemiops > Azemiops feae. The sequence continues at coordinate 123,156 of JALGBA010003883.1, read as the reverse complement.
AAGGGGTATGGCAGGGTTGCATCCTGTCCCCCTCCCTTTTTAACTTCCATATCAACCCCCTGATCGATCTCTTACAGAACTCTGATCTGCATCCGCCCAACTTAGCACATCACAAAATCCCGATCCTTCTATATGCCGACGATGCAGTCATTATTTCTCAAACTCCTGTAGGACTGAAGAGAGCAATTAGGGCAACACTCGGCTACTGCAAACAGAATAAGTTGGTCCTTAACTTTGATAAATCAAAAATTTTAGTTATTGCTAAAAGACCCAGCCAATACTCCTGGAAAATAGAAGGACACAGTTTGGAACAGGTTAGAACATTTAGATACCTTGGGGTGGTTTTCTACTTGCAGGGGACATGGAGGGCACACCTGGATCATGCATTGCAATCAGCCAATAGGTCCTTGAATGCAATCAGGCATTACTTTTACACAGGTGGAGGTCAATTGGTACCGGCTGCCTTAAAACTTTTTGAGGCCAAAACATTGGTGCAAATTCTATATGGGGCACAAACAGGAATCCTTGCAAAGAAAAACTTGCTTGAAACCATACAAACCAAATTCCTGTGAGCCATCTTAGCTGCACCCAAAGGAACCCCAAATGCCCAATTAAGAATTGAGACAGGCATGCCCCAAATTCAGGTAAGAGCCTGGAAGATGATGATCATTCACTGGCTTAAAATGTATTTCTTTCCAGAGGGACTATCCCCGTTAGTGCTGACTGACAACTTCCCCTCCCCCTGGAAGCAGGCGATAGATCATAAATTGGGCTCTTATGGGCTCTCTTCGGTATTCCTAATGTCCCTAGGCTTTGATCAAGCAAAGCAAGTAGTATCCAATAGAATAAAGGACATGGAGTTCCAAGAAGAACTAAATAGGTTACCTCGCCACATTAGGGATAGAATCAAACAGGGTGTGTGGGAATCGGCAAGATATCTGAATGATCTGACCTTCCCAAAACAAAGAATAGCTTTCTTCAGAGCCAGATTTAACATTCTTCCCTCAGCACTCCTCCAGGGCAGGTATAAGAGAACACCAATAGCAGAATGGGTATGTATATGTGGTAAAGGAGAAGTCGAAGACATCTCACATGTTTTACTGTACTGTGAGTTATACCGAGTTTATAGGTCAGCATATATTCTTCCCTTATTAGAGAGATTGCCAGGGAGGGCAGACAATTTTTATGTAGGCTTTCTCCTCCAGGACTCAAACCCTTCTATCACGCATGCAGTGGCAAAATACTGTGTTGCAGCAATGTCCACAAGAAAAAAAAATGGTTACAGATTTATAGCCGTCAACTTGTGCCAATTTTTTGGAGATATCTCTAATAATTTTTGGAACATTACATTTACTCACACACTTGTCGACTTTCCACTCACGTAAACTAGGGAGTGACCCTAACATTTTGAGAACATGTATTTTTTTAACAGGGATGTTATTATTTATTATTAATGTCAGTACTATTTTTATTTTATATTTTTCTTAATATATTGTAAAAAGTGATATCTATTGCTGGTCTATGACCGTAATAAAGTTGTTGTTGTTGTTGTTGTTGTTGTTGTTGTTGTTGTTGTTGTTGTTGTTATTATTATTGCCAAATAAATTTCAATATCAATGTATTTAATTCATCAAAAAAAATTTCCTCAGTTTTATAGGTATTGTTTGAAATAAAAAGAGTAATTTTGGTAAAATATTCATCTTTGCCATTGCTATTCTCCCTAGCATTGAAAGTTGTAGATTTTTCCATTTTTCCAGGTCTAATTTTATTTGTTTTAATAATTTTACGTAGTTGTCATCTTTTATTGTTGCACATCTTGCTGTTAAATATATCCCCAAGTACTTGATTTTCTTAACTATTTGAAAGTCTGTTTTTTCTGACAATTGGTTTTTTTGTTTATCTGTAAAGTTTTTAGTTATCACTTTGGTCTTTTCTCTATTTATTTTCAGTCCTGCCACTTCTCCAAATTCTTCTATCTTTTTCATAAGCTTGAGGCTTGTCTCAAGCGGCTCTTCTAATACAAAGACCAAATCATCCGTGAATGCTTGTAGTTTATATTTTTCATTTTTTATCTCCAGTCCTTTAATTTCTGAGTCTTGCCTAATATTTCTATTCAGTTCTCAGGGCCCACTTCAAAACCTCATCCCAAGAAAGCAGAACTCGTGGTTTCTTCCAAAAGGAACTTTTATTAGGAGAAACTGATAGTAGGCATACTAGACAGGATCTGAAGATTTTCCATGCAAATCGATAGGTAAAAGTGTCCCAAGCAAAACCCCACCCCATAGTTCATCCGGTCAGTTCACATGGCCCAATCCCCAGGTGTTAGGTGCCTTGTGGGAATAGAGAGATGACATTGGGCTGTCTCCGGTTGTAGCTGCAATGTTTAGGTGCCCTTTTGCACCTTCCCTGGAAGCGCAGAGATAAAGCAGTCACCGGAGGTTGCATTCCATTCTTCCCTTCCCTTTTGTTAGCTGACAGTAGGGGATGGGAAAGTTCACAAGAAATATTGCAGGAAAGCAAAGTGTTACATTTGTAGCAATAGAGGAAGCCAAGGCAATAGCCCACAAGCACTCCCCTCCTCCCCCCTAGGAGTATGGCAGAACCCAGGATGAGAGGAGAGTGAGATTTGGGTCAGCATGAACGAGGAGAAAATAGCAAAGGCAATAAGGGGGAAGGAAGAGATTGAGGAATCTATTGATATGGGTTCTGACATCAGTACTTTCAGTGTTAATATAAATAATAATAACCACCTTCAGCTTGTATCCTAGTTTTTCATCTGCTGGAACAATACTGTCCAGGAGGCATCACTCATTCTTTTCATTCTCCTCGGCAATGGATATTTTTCACAGTATTATTTATAAATATCATGAGTTGCTTTATTATCCTTGTACTTTAGAATATTTTTTTTAATTATTCTTTATAAATGCTTGGTGTCCATGCAGATCGGGAAAAAATGTAAACACTAAAAAAAATTACTATATGCTGCACAGAACACTGCCTAAATTTGTCATTTTTGTTCATGCCACAATTTATAGGATTTAATGTTTAGTCAGATCAACCAGAGACAACTTGTCACATAAAAAATGATGTTCTTTGGTCATTCTAAAATAATAGGCCAACTATTAGATCTTTTATATTTTACAAACATATACACATACACACACATACAAACACCCACCCACATATATATACATACATACACACAATGTCATTACCGATTCCACTGCTACTATATGCTAACAGAAAGAATTAAAAACTCATAGATTATTATTTTTTTCCTTTTAATTTTGTGAATTTTTACAGATATGGACAATTGCTTTAAATGCCCACGGGATCAGTATGCAAACAAGGAACGGAACAAATGCATTCCAAAGGTCATTAGCTACTTGTCCTATGAAGAACCATTAGGAATCAGCATAGCCATTTGTACAGTCTTGCTGTCTGCTATTACTGTTCAGATTTTAAAGACATTTTGGAAGCATCACAATACTCACATAGTGAAAGCTAACAATCGTGACCTTTCCTACCTTCTGCTCATTTCACTTCTGCTCTGTTTTCTTTGCTCATTGCTCTTCCTTGGAAGACCACTAACAATAACATGTCTTCTTCGCCAAACTACCTTTGGAGTCATTTTCACCATGGCAGCTTCTTGTGTGTTGACAAAAACTCTTATTGTAGTTCTGGCTTTCATGGCCAAGCATCCAGGATCCAAGATGAAGAAGTGGACAGGGAGAAAACTGGCCATCTTCATTGTTTTTTCTTGTACTTTTCCTCAAGTAGGCATCTGTGTTGTGTGGCTTGCAACATCTCCCCCCTTCCCAGATACTGATATGCTTTCAATGAGTGAAGACATTGTTCTTCGGTGTAATGAGTCATCACCCATCATGTTTTATCTTGTTTTGTGCTACCTGGGCTTGCTGGCCATTGCCAGCTTCGCTGTAGCTTTCTTTGCTCGGAAGTTGCCAGATACTTTTAATGAAGCCAAATTCATTACATTCAGCATGCTGGTGTTTTGCACTGTGTGGCTGACTTTTGTTCCAACTTACCTGAGCACAAAGGGAAAATATATGGTCACTGTGGAGATCTTCTCTATCTTAACCTCCAGTTCCGGATTGCTGGGTTGTATCTTTGCTCCCAAGTGCTACATTATTCTGTTGAGACCTGAACTGAACAAAAGAGAGCACTTAATCAGCCGTAAAATGTGAAGATGTCAGTTTTGCAATGGCTGCCTCATCAATATAACCAGAAAATATTTAAGTGACATAGCCTTGTATATTCATGATTTATATTCTTTCTTTCTTTCTTTCTTTCTTTCTTTCTTTCTTTCTTTCTTTCTTTCTTTCTTTCTTTCTTTCTTTCTTTCTTTCTTTCTTTCTTTCTTTCTTTCTTTCTTTCTTTCTTTCTTTCTTTCTTTCCTTGTATACTTACTTACTTACTTTTATACTCACTCACTAACTAACTAACTAACTAACTAACTAACTAACTAACTAACTAACTAACTAACTTGTTTACTTCCTTCCTTCCTAGTTTTATATGTCCACTCTGCTCATTTTCTGGCACATACATATAGAGGCCATAATCTGACATCTAAACCAACTAAATCCTTTTGAAAATGGAACATAATTTTATTACAGTTTATACACTATATCAGGGGTCAGCAACCTTAAACACTCAAAGAGCCATTTGGAGACCTTTCCCACAGAAAAGAAAACACTGGGAGCCACAAACCCTTTTGACATCTAAAATGAAGATAACACTGCATATATATAGTTTTTTACCGTTATGCTATGTATAAAAAACTATAGTGTGTTGTATTTATGAAATCAATGAACTGCTACAAAGAAAACAAATTTTTATTTCTGCATGCAACAAAAACATTTTGAACTCCAAAAAAAAGACACTGGGTCGAAGGTTACTTTCAAATAAAATACTCAATGTCTATTTGAGTCCTCCTGATATTTATGAAATAAAAAGCCGGTGCAAACTATAGAAACTACAAACAGAAAAATAGAAAAGAAAAAAATTGCGGGGGGAGAAAGAAAAGGACAGGAGAAAGAGGAAAAAAAACCCTTTCCCCTTCATCCCAACAGGTAAAAACAATTTTAGTAGCTTATCTACCATCTTTAAATACAGCATAATTATCCCCATACCTCATCTCTTAATTAAAAAAACATCAAAATATTTCATTAAAAGTTCTTTAATAAAAGTCCAGTAAGGACAACCACATATATTCATATCTCTCCCTCCCTCCCTCCCTCCCTCCCTCCCTCCCTCTCTCCCTCTCTCTCTCTCTCTCTCTCCCTCCCTCTCTCTTCCTCTCTCTCTCTCCCTCCCTCTCTCTCCATCCCTCCCTCCCTCTCTCTCCCTGCCAAATGACACTGCCAAATGAATAGCCCCCACTGCTTCCGCCCTAGCCCGTTCGCTCCTCCCTCCCTCTCCTCTTTCGCTAAGTGCCCCCCTTTCACCAGAATACCCCTTGTAGAGTTGGATGAGACCTCTTGAAGAGGAGGGGCTACCGTGCCTGAGTAACTGATTGGAGGAGTGGTCCGAGTGGGAAAGGGGTGGCCCAGAGTGCCTTTGCTTGCATCAGCCTTATCAAGTGGGAGGGCATCTCCGCCGCCACTTCTGGCTGCCTTCCTCATGCTCCAAGGCATGAATGAGGTGGGCACCTCATGCATAAAAGGCATTCTGTGGGGCGGGAGCACACAGTGTCTAGAAAGAGTTGACCTTTCCTTTGGGCCCCGATAGGGTCTCACCGGAGGCATTTATTAAAACTTCTCTAGCACAGCCCGGCCGGCGCTTCTTTCCCGGTCTGCAGTTTGGTCTGCACGCCTTTTCTGATTTGGATTGGATATATAGCGGTTCCCGCCAGCTGAAGCAACCGGCATGGAGAAACTAGCTGAGAGCAGGAATGGCTTTCTGGAGCCGATGGCGCTAAGCGGCTTCGAGGTTGGAGAGGAAGGTGTAAAGCAGCCTCAGCTGAAGCTCTTCCAGCTGTGGAGCTTCGGGCAGTTCCTGAGGAAACGCTCTTCTCCTCCTCCTCCCCCACACTCAAACGGCTGCTAGTGGCTTGGGTGGCTCTGCTCTGTCCGAGTTGAAGAAAGCAAAGATGTAGCAGAAAGCAGATTTCTTCAACTCGGACGGAGCAGAGCCACCCAAGCTGCTAGCAGCTGATTGAGTGTGGAGGAGGAGGAGAAGAAGAGCATGAGGGAGGAGAAGATTGGCGATGGTGGCTGGCTGCTGGGGAGGGGAGAATCTGCAAAGCCTCGGGGCATTGGCAGCTCCCCCCACCCAGCCCGTTTTCCCAGCTCCAAATGGCATTGGCAGAAACCCCCCCCCCCACGCCCGATCTGACCTTCTTTCCAGCAGTCCTCCGTCTCTTCCTCCGCCACCACGTGCAGTCCCAAGAAGAAAAGAAGTTTGTGGGCAGTCCCACAAACAAAAGAAGTGGGACTAAAAAAGTTCAATCAATCAATTCCAACTTCGTTGATTGATTGAACTTTTTTAGTCCCACTTCTTTTTTTTTGTGGGACTGCAAATTACAGAGGAGGACTGGGAGCTGCAGTAGAAGGAGGAAAGAGCTGTATGCGGCTCCAAAGCCGTGGGTTGCCAACCCGTGCACTATACAGTATACTGCATGCCCAACAAAGATGAGCATACCTGGGACAATGCAGAGCCAGAGTTCGTATTCTTTGGCCCACCGCATATGAAAGACATGGCCACAGAAAAATGAAGATACAGTGAAAATTACAGCTTTTCTGTTGGAATACCTTCCTTTGACATTATTATTATTTACTGCTTCACACTAGGCCAGCTGTATACTGTAGTCAACTATACTGTAGTTGAGATATGGTCAGCAGATAAAAGTAATCTGGTTTATTGGGCCACAGGTTCCTGTTTTAGTTTTCTCCTTCAGTTTGCTGTCAGTATTTTTTTACAAGGGCAATATCAACAATAAAATTTATTTGTGTTTTTTTGGGGAGGGGGTTGCAGTTCATAGAGGTATGCAAGTGAATACAGCTGACATGTGTATTGGGGTTTAATATCTCCAGCTAGATAACAATAATATTAAAAAGTACAAATAGTACAACTTAAAAGATCTGTCAGTTTCATGCCTCCAATTCATAATATGCAATTAAGCTCTGTCCTCAGTATCTTAATGCTTGCCAAGAAAGCATATCTTCAAGGATTTCCACAATGTTAACAGCAAGTAGCCTGATGTATGACATGTGGAAGGTTTTACAGGGCAGGGGCAGCTATGGAAAATGCAGGTCTCCCAAGCACTTCTATATGGCAACATTTAAGTAATTGATCATGGAGCATGCCCACTTTATCCAAATTGTTCGAATGAGCAGGTATTCCCAAAATATTTTGCAACTAACATTTCCCTATGCTGTTTAGGGTGTTAGAATTGATAACCATTCTTTAATTATGTAAGGAAATAATCTGGCAGCCAATGGAGGTGTTACAACAATGGTTTAACATAGGCAAACTGAGTGGAACACAATATCCTATTAGAGAAAAGATGTAGGTATTAGCAATTTAAGTTGTATTAGTGAATAAGATACTGAGACAACACATTTTTGTTGAATAATTATTATTGAACTCTGTTAAAAAAATAATATTTTTTTTTTAAAAAAGACACTGGGGATATTGGACCCTGGGATCCTTGAGCACACAAAAAAGTTCTCCATTGCAGTACAGTGAAATCTCCATACTATTTTGCAACAAATATGGTCCTTTTCCTCTATATTAATTATATACCAAAGATAAATAAAATAGCTAAGGGAAATGGGGATGTTATGAACAGACAGAGGAGGAAGAATTCTATAAATATTGTAGTTAAAATAGATATAAGGTTTCTGTGCTGTTATTATTGATACCTGCTATTTAGTCACGACACAGGGAATACAAGGTTATAATTCCAAAATGAGCAGAATAATTGTTTTGCTGTAAGGGATTCTCATATAATTCAGGAAATGGGAGAACATAGGAATATATCTTTGAATGGCATATTTGAATTCACAATATTGACATTAATACTTCTGTTTCTTCTGTTTCCTCACACAGTGAGCGAAACTCAGGTTGCTAAATGTAGGGTATGGCATTCCCCACCAAGAGTTCACCGATATTCACAGTCAGGAGATTTCATCTATGGAGGTATCATTTCTTTGTCTATCATCGATGGCAAGAAAATAGACTTCATCCAACTTCCACTCCAACCTGCCTTAACAGAGACGTTGGCATGCCTTCTTTATTTTCTTTCTTGCCTACTTATATTTCATTCTTTTTAGGGCCAAACATACAGAAAACATATCTAGGACTTCTTACACAGTAATTCCACCCAACCAGTAAAAGAAGAACTGGCCAGGATAGTTATCTTCTGTGAAAAGCAATTAGTAAATCCAAGCATTTGTTCTGAAGAGAACTTTAATTTTGAGTTCAGTTGACTGCCTGCACAAATCCCTGAAACTCTCTTAGCGAGATTTTCAATAGTTGCTTAGCACTGCCTTCTTGTTAGAGCTGGAAGAGTATGACTAGGCAAAGTCATCTACTTGATTCATGTCTAATGATAGATTAGAAGTCATGGTCTCCCTGTTTCAAGCCAGGTTCTATAAGCAGCAGCACACCAAACTGTCTCTCTGTTCATTTCCTGTTTGGATTACTGTTAAATGTATTTACCTTCTTTTGTTATATTAAGAAATAACTGAAGAGCGTGAATATATACTCTGTCCCCCTCTATTTTCCTCACTGATGCCAATGTTTTATTATTATTACAACTTCAGTTTTGAAATTAAATGGTTAATTTTGTTTAAAATAATTTTGGACTTGTGAACAAAAAAATATTTAGACATAGATTTTGTCATGGTTCTACTGCGTGGAAATATCTGTCATTGAAATGTAGCATACATGAAATCTAATGGATAGTTGAATTTCAGGAATATATCAGGTAAAAAAGATGTTATTCACATAATTTCCAACAATATGGAATGCCTCCATGTATATAGAGAAATATCCTACATTTTAAATATATCCTGACAATATTGTTAGAAACTGGATGCTTAAACTATTTTCATTTAAATTTTTCATGACTTTACAGTTATCTATCAAATAGTTTTTCCTTTGTTCTAGTTATTTCTCATTGTTTCTTATTATAAAGGATGAAAGAATCTGCCTAAAATCACTAGAAAGTGATGTATTCAACTCAAATATAAAATCCCACCCCCCTAAAAATATCTCTTTACTGTAATTAAGCTTATAAAGCACTGTATGAGATGCTCACTTATGTTCCCAAGATTGTAAATTTGCATTTTTCCTTATAATTTGAAGAGTAATAATAATAATAATAATAATAATAATAATAATAATAATAATAATAATAATAATAATAATAATAATAATAATAATAATAATAATAATAATAATAATAATAATAATAATAATAATAAACAACTCTTTTAAGCAAACCTGGGCTAACCACACCACTCTTAGTGGATGAAATAGCTGGTCAAACATTAGGAAATAAAGGAGTATATTTGCAGCTCAGAGTTGAAATTTGGGGTCCTTGGTGCTCTCTGAACTTGCTTGTTTTCTTGTAGACATTTCATTACCCAACTAGGTAACATCACCAGCATTGATGATGTTACTAGTTTGGGTAATGAAATGTCTGCAAGAAAACAATCAAGCTCAGAGAGAACCAAGGACCCCAAATTAGGAAATTTCATTCTCGAGTTTACTGCCTATTAAAACAACAATTTCCTTCTTAATCAATAACTAAAATATTTTAATGGACAAAAACATTACAATGAAAATTACTAAGAAGCAGACATTAAAATGGTGAACTGAAAACCTATCAAATGCTAACAGCATGTAATGAAAACCTTTGTGCAGAGTAGTGACTGAGAATTACCAGCAAATCTTAGCTCTGGCCTTTGCTTTAAAGGAAATCAATGAAAACCCCAGGATGTTACAGAACATTACACTGGGATTCAATATTTATGACAGCTATATAAGTTCCAAAAGGACCTATCATACTGCAATACAATTTCTCTCTTCAAAAAACAACCTTGTGCCCAACTACAAGTGTGGCATCCAGGACACTCTATTGGCAGTTACTGAAGATCTGACTTCTGAACGCTCCCATCGAAAGCCCAATATTTTGGGCATTTACAAGATTCCAGAGGTAGGATATGTATATGTGGAAAAGAAGATAGAATATGCATGAGAGCTTTTTCATGTCTGCACATCTTTCCCATAGCTGCTATTGACAAACGGAGAAAGAGGAGGAGGAGGAGGAAAAGGAGGGGAAGGATGAGGAAATGGTTGTATTCATTGGACCACCAAAGGACAATCAAACACTAATACAGGAGATAGCCAAGTTCTATTTGTATATTTTGTATGTTCCCATCAAAGCCATATTTTCAGCTTTTAGATCATTTAAAGTTTTATTAGTTTACAGTATACAATACAATGAAAACACAAAAGAAAATAGTGGAAAAGATGGGGAAGGGAAAAGGGAATAGGGAAGTGAGGTAGGGAAGAGAAAAAAGAAAAAAAAAAGGCTTTGACTTCTGACTTCCCTTGGTGCAGCAAAGTTGAGTATCTATTTCATACCTCAACTTTTTACTTTTACAATCTAATACAAGCTAGCCACTTCGATAACATCAAGTCTATCTAATTGGTAAAACCCAAAATAAAAAAAAAATCATTTTTTTTACTTCAAAGTCTAGAATGGTCTTCATGCAGTAAAAGTGTTCATATTCTTTTTTTAAATAAGTATAATCAGTTTAGCCATCTTTGCTAGCTTCATCAGCTAATGTAATCTTCCATTTCTGAGTGTAAAGTAATCTTGCTGTCAACATATATAACATCAAAGTTTCAGCTTTTATAGAATGTTCAAAAAGGTATTTCTTGGTTTTTATTTAATTTCATTATCAGTTCCAAAACAACTATGTCACATTGCACTTATGATCATCAAAGTTTGGAACTGGTGAAGTAATATTTGGACTGAAATATATTTAAAATATTTTAAAATGCATTCTTAATAATCAGTAATAATCACTTAAAATTGCAGCTATTTTTAATCCCAGGAATACATTGTTTTACTTTGCTTTCCTATATTTAGGATACTTCTACCCTAGAATTAGAATCAGAATGGAGCTGGAAGGGATCTTGGAGGTTTTCTAGTCCAGCCCCCTGCTCAAGCAGGAAACCTATATCATTTCAGACATGTGACTTTCCAGTCTCTTCTGAAAAACCTCAAGAGAAGGCAAGCTGTTCCAGTGGTTAATTGTTCTCACTGTTAGAAAGTTGCTCCTTAATTCCAGGTTGCTTCTCTCCTTGATTAGTTTCTATCCATTGTTTCTTGTCTTGCCTTCTGGTGCATTGGAAAATGAGTTCACCCCCTCCTCCTTCTGGCAGCCTCTCAAATACTGGAATACTGCTATCATGTCCCCCCCCCCCTTAGTCCTTCTTTTGTCTAGACTGGCCATTCCAAAATCCTGCAACCGTTCTTCATATGTTTTAGTCTCCAGGCCTTTAATCATCTTAGTTGATCTTTGCCCTTTGTCCAAAGTCTCAACATCTTTTTTGTAATGTGGTGACCAAAACTGGATGCAGTATTCCAGAGGTGGCCTTACTAAGGCTTTATAAAGCAGTACTAATACTTCATGTGATTTTGATTCTATGCCTCTGTTTATACAACTAAGGATTGTATTTGCTTTTTTGGCTGCTGCCCTACACTGCTGGCTCATGTTTAAGTGATTGTCCACTAGGACTCTAAGGTCCCTCTGACAGTTACTGTTTTTGTGCCAGATTTTGCCTAATCTGTACTTGTACCTTTGGTTTTTCCTGCCTAAGTGTAAAACCTTGCTTTTCTCCACATTAAATATCATTTTATTGGATAGGGCCCATAGTTCAAGTCTATCAAGATCTTTTTTGGATTCTGAGTTTCTCTTCTGAGGTGTTAGCTATTCCTGCCAGCTTAGTGTCATCTATATTTTGCTCAGAATTATATTTCACTGCTTCCTATATTATTGCAAAATAGGAATGAATTTCATTGTTTTTCACCTAAAACATGGTTCATTAAAAAAATACATTTTAAAAAAAACCAATAAAAGACTTTTGGATGAAAAGATAAAAATCTCTTAAGTGGAAAAGGTTTCAGTAAGGAGGTCTTTTATTATTATTACTGACATTTTGAAAAACCCTATTTCTTATCTGAATGTCTTTTCAGTTCATGTATGGCTCTGGAATGGTGGTAACAGAAAAGGACCATCTGCTTTACTACTTTCAAATGATTCCAAATGTACTTTATCATTATAGAGGGATTATGAAGTTAATCCAGCATTTCAACTGGAATTGGATTGAATTCTTTATTGCCAATGCAATGCATTTAGAGAGTGTCATGAATGTCATCATTCCAGAATTTGAAAAAAAATGGTATCTGTACTGCAAACATATATACATTCGTTGTGTGTCATATCTCTAGCTAGATAACAATAATATTGAAAAGTACAAATAGTACAATTTAAAAGATCTATCAGTTTCATGCCTCCAATTCATAATATGCAAATAAGCTTTGTCCTCAGTATCTTAATGCCCACCAAGAAAGCATATCTTCAAGGATTTCCACAATGTTAACAGCATGTAGCCTGATGTATGACATGCGGAAGGTTTTACAGGGCAGGGTGGCTATGAAAAATGCAGGTCTCCCAACCACTTTTATATGGCAACATTTAAGTAATTGGTCATGGAGCATGCCCACTTTATCCAAATTGTTCGAATGAGCAGATATTCCCAAAATGTTTTGCAACTAACATTTCCCTATGCTGTTTAGAGTGTTAGAATTGATAACCATTCTTTAATTATGTAAGGAAATAAGCTGGCAGCCAATGCAGCTGTTACAACAATGGTTTAACATAGGCAAACTGAGTGGAACACAATATCCTATAAGCTACCAAATTTTGGATCATTGTAATTTGTGGTTGGACTTCAGTGGCTGAGCTATGAAGAGCATGTTCAATAAACTATGGGTTGTCCAAGGCATGTCCCAATAATTAAAAGTATCTTCTCAACTTTTCTCTTTGATGAAAGATAAAATATGACCAGGTTTATACACATGGTTCTGGATTGTATTGAAATAGGCACTGTAAGGTTTCCTCTTAAAGTGTAAATTGCAGCTGTTGACACAACAGGTTTTGCACACATATATCAGATCCACCAGTTGGGCACATTTCTAGAGCTGGGGGACTTTTAGTAGTCATTTCTGCCATAGACACCTCAGGAATGGACTACTGCAATTTGTTCTGAATGGAGTTTTTCTTAAATACGTTTTATAATCTATAATTGGTCAAAGAGTCAGTTGTGTGAGAAGAATCACTGACAAGTCATACCCATGTGTTACCTGCTTCACTACATCAATTCTTGTTTCCCTCCTGAGTTTAATTCAAGTTTCTCTTTGCTTCTTTATCTCTGCAATTCATATGACTGGTCCAAAAGCTTCAACCTGAATATAAGAATGGGCAGTTAAGAACATATAAGTTCTTTTCAATTAAAAAAAAAAATCATCCAATATAGGAATGCTACTACACTACAACAACTGCTGCCAAATGCTAGAGCTTCTTCCCACAGACCCCCAACAACCGTACAATTTCAATACTGCAGCTTTTCAACAAACCTGGCCGTGCTTCCTACGGGTGGAGTTTTCCATTGCTCTATTGCATTTATCTGGATGTACATGTCTATTCTTATGTGTGTGTGTGTGAAAGTTTTTATTGGTTTTTTTCCCCATTCATTCAGTAATAATTTTTCAACAAACATGCTGTCTGAGTTTACATTCACTAATACATGTTTAATTCCTAATCCTTTATTCTTTCTGCTAGCCATCGATAAAATAAGTCCCAAGTTTGATAATATTCCGTTTCTTCATTTTCTTTCAGTCTCATATTCAGTCTATCCATCTCTGCGCATTCTAGAATTTTTAAAATTATTTCTTCATCTGATGATATTCCTTCATTTTTCCACTATTGCGCAAATATAATTCTTGCCGCTGTTGTGACATGCACAATCAAATATATGCTTTGTTTGTTAGTCTTTTCTGGCATTATACCTAATAAAAAAGTTCAGGTTTAAAATCTACATGTTCTCCCAACATCTTTTCTAGCCAGGCAGGTATATTTTTCCAATAACTCTTTACTTTGTCACAAGTCCACCAAACATGATAATAAGTGTCTGACTTATGTCTACATTTCCAAATCTATCTGACATGTTTTTGAACATTTTTGCAAATCTTGCTGATGGCAAGTGCCATCTATAAAACATTTAATATAAATTGTTTCTTTAACTTGTTCGCTTTCAATTTTCAAAGTTAATAGAAAATTATACATTTTCTTAATTAGTTTCTCAACAGAAGTTAACAATGTTTTATCAAACACAGTTTGTTCCTTATAAAATCCATGCAGTTTAACATCTTTATCATATCTAGCTTGCATTTGTAAATGTGCCCACCATGATAAATTGATACCCTGAATTTCCATTTTTTGCTTAGATTTTAAACTCCCTTCAGTTTAGAATATCTCTATAAGTCCAGATTTTTTTAAAGTTCACTAAATTTGGGTGTACAAATGCTTCCATTGTTGACAACCACCCTGGAATTCTCAAATATATTTTACATTTTATTTTTCCCCATGTTGTTAATAATGCATTTCTTATATAGTGATTTTGGAAACATTTATGAACTTTGTTTTACCTGTACCATAAAAAAGCATGCCACCCAAATTGTAAATCATGCCCCTCCAGATATAACAGCCTTTTATTTCTAAGAGTTATCCATTCTTTTACCCATGTTAATGCAGATGCTTGATAATATAAAACCCACTCTGGTAAACCAAGACCTCCATTTTCCTTGGCATCTTGTAACATTTTCATCTTAATTCTAGCTTTCTTTCCTTGCAAAATAAATTTCAAGATTAATAAATTTAAGTCTTCAAAGAATTTTTTCTCAAGTTTTATAGGTATTGTTTGGAATAAGAATAGGATTTTCGGTGGTATGTTGATTTTCACTGTAGCAATTCTTCCTAATATTGACAATTGCAAGTTTTTCCATTTTTCCAAATCCAGTCTTATTTGATTTAATAGTTTCATATAATTATCTTCTTTTATCGTTGAACATCTTGTTAAATATATTCCCAGATATTTGACCTTTTTAACTATTTGCAATTCTTTTCCCCCCGACGTTTGTGGTTTTTTTGCTTATCTGTAAGGTTTTTAACTATTACTTTGGTTTTTTTCTCTGTTTATTTTCAGTCCTGCCATTTCTCTGTATTGTTCTATCTTTCCCAATAGTTTAGGAATCATCTCCAAAGGATCTTCTAGAATAAATACCAAATAATCAGCAAATGCTTGTAATTTATATGTTTCGCCTTTTATTTCTAGTCCTTTAATTTCTATATCTTGTCTTATATTTCTATTTAGAACTTCCAAAGTGAAAATAAATAACAATGGAGATAATGGACATCGTTGCCTTGTACCTTTTCTTATCTCAAAGTTCTCAGTATAGTCTCCATTCACAATCACTTTCACTGTTTGTTTATTGTATATTGTTTTTATCATGTTTATAAAGTTCTGTCCAACGTCCATTATTTTTAATTGCTGAATCATAAATTGCCAGGAAACATTATCAAATGCCTTTTGAGCATCTAGGAATATTAGTGCCAGTTGTTTCCCTGGATGTAATTCATAATATTCCAATACAACCCTTATCACTCTTAAATTAGTTTTAATTTGTCTCTTTGGCAAAAAAAACCATTTTGGTCTGAATGTATAAATTTTCAGTCTCTCTGCCAATATTGAAGTAAAAATTTTATAATCCACATTTAGTAACAATATCAGTCTATAATTTTTTATCTATGTCAAATCTGAGTCTTCTTTTGGTATTAAGGTAATATTTGCGTCTATCCATGTATTTGGGAGTTTAGCCTCCAACAAAAGTTCATTGCAAATGTCTTTCAGCGGTTCACTTAGTATATCTTGTAAAGCTTTGTATAACTCTGCTGGTAGTCCATCTGGCCCCGGTGTTTTCTCGTTTTTTTTACTTCTTATGGCCTCTGTTATTTCCATCATTGTTATTTTTTCCTCTGACATAATCTTACAGGTTTCTGAAATTTTTGGAAGATTATTTTCTTCCAGATATTGGATCATTCTGTCTCGTGGAATTTCTTCTGTGTCATACAGTTTCTTGTAATATTCTTTAATTATCTTTTTTATTTCTTAATTTTTAAATTGTAGGCAACCTTTTTCATCTACTAAATTGTTTATCATTTTCTTTTCGTTCTGTTTTTTAAGTTTATAAGCTAACCATCTTCCTGGTTTATTTGCATTTTCAAAAAAGTTTTGTTTTGTTCTTTTTATTTGCTGTGCCAATTTTTCTGAATCCAACAGATTTAATTTGTGTTTTATTGTTTCCATTTCTCTTTTCAGAATCTTATTTTGTGGGTTCATTTGCAGTTCTGATTCTAGTTTTTCAATTTTTTCTTTTAATGGTATATATTGCTGTCTTTTCTGTTTGTTTGTTTGTTTTGTCATGTATGTTATAGCTATACCTCTAAAGTATGCTTTGGCTGTATCCCATACATTTTGTAATGTTGTATCTTCTTCTTTGTTTTCTTTGAAGAAAAACTCCATTTCTTTTTTTGCTACTTTTAAAAATTCTCTTTCTTTTAATATAGATTGGTTCAAAGTCCATCTTGATTTTTTTGTATTCCTCTCCATGTCACTTTTAAAGCGTTGCGATCTGCCCATGTACCTGGTTCTATCTCAATTTCCTGCATATTTGTCCTCAGTTCAGATGTCATTCAGATCATGTCGATTCTGGACCAGGATTTTTGACTGTTTGAATAAAATGTGTGTTGTAAGTTTCCTGGATTAATTTCCCTCCAAACATCATGTACTCCAATTTCTTCTATCATATTAAAAAAGGTCTTAGGTAATCTATTTCTTCCAGTTTTTCCTGTTTTACTACTTTTATAGTCTAATGTCCCATCCACTATCGCATTAAAGTCTTCTACTAAACAAATATTTTGGTACTCCATTTCTATTATTTTTCTAGGGAGATTTCGATAAAATTCTTCCTGGTTATTATTTGATGTGTAGATTACTACCAACAATGTTTGTTTTTGATGTAAGTATATTTCTACCATCACAATTCTTCCTTCTTCATCTGAATAAATCATTTTAGAATGTATTGTCTCTTTACTATATACAGCAATATCTCTTTTTTTCTGTTGTGCTGATGCATAGTAAAGTTTCCCAATTTTGGGGTATTCCAATAGCTTATAATATTGTCTTTTTATATGTGTCTCTTGCAAACAAATTATATCTATATTTAATTTCTGTAGTTTTCTAAAAATTTTGTTTCTTTTTGATGGGGAATTTAGTCCATTTATATTCATTGAAAAAATTCCGTTTTCTTTCTCCATTTCAATTATTTATATTTAGGTCTAGTCGATCTCGTAATCCTCTGTTCTCTGGTGGTTACTTCACTCTCTTTATCCAATTTCTCTTTCTGTTCTTCTGTTTGTATAATTACTTCTTCAGTTGCTTCTTCTATTTGTTTCTGATCTTTTCTCTCCTCTTGTCGATGTTGCACTCCTTCATCTAAGAATGTTCGATTTCTTTCATCAAAATCTTCTGCTTTCCAAACTGAATCCAATTGGTATCTTGTATTACTCCAGTTGATTAAAATCCCTTCTGGCGTTAACCATCTGAAATTTATGCCTTTTGCAATTAGCTTTGTAGTTAGGAAATGATATTGTCTTCGAGTATCTCTTACTCTCTTGGGTATCTGCTTTAACACCACAATTTCTTTATTCTTGTATTGTAATGGCTCATCTCTAACTTTTCTCAGTATTTCATCTCTTGTTGTTTTCTTTATAAATCTTACATGCACTTCTTTGGGAGGTTTATATTTCCTTGCATAACTTGAATTCATTTGAAATATTTCATCTACCTCCATTTGCATCTCTGCCTGATTTCAAAGCCTCTGCCAGGACATCAATAATCACAACTGCTATATTTTCTTCTCTACCTTCAGGGATATTTTGAAATCTTAAGTAGTGTTCCACTTTCTCCATTCCTAAGATCGCCACCGCTTCTTCTAGGTTTTGATTTGCTTGTTCTAATTTTTCATTTTCTTGTATTAGTACTTCCATTTTTTTTTCAATATCATCTGATTTATTTTCCATTTTCTGAATTCTTTGTTCATTGTTAACAATCATTTGGTGGTGGACTTCAAATTGTGTTTTTATGTCTGAGATTTGACCGTTTAATTTATCAAAATTACTTTTTGTCTCTTCGTGGTTTTTTTGTACTGATTCTTGAATTAATTTTAATGTAGTTTGCATCTCAAAATAAGCAGTGCTTATTTTCTCATGCTACAACATTGTTTCAATAGATCCCTGGCTTATTGGCCTAGATGTTCCAACAGAGGGTGCAGAGGAAATTTTTTTCATAAATCTGGTGAGATTTGATGTACTCATTTTTCCAGCCAACTATCTTAGGCTAAAATCCAAACCGTAAAAGAAGCCAACTACTTTAAGCTAAATCCAATTTCTCAAGGAGAGAAAACAAAGTAAAAAAAGAAAAAAGAGAAAAAAGAGAAAAAAGAGAAAAAAGCCAACTATCTTAGGCTAAAATCCAGCCAAAAAGAATGAGCCAACTACTTTAGGCCAACTCCAAAACTCCAGTTGAGTCACAGATGTAAAACGCCCACTGTCTCCAAGTAATTCCTGTTTTGGTTACATCCAGAGTCAACAGATATAATTGTAGAAAGTCTTTTCACTTATAATCTCACACAAAGGCACTTTGTTTACGCCAGGTGTTGTTTCAAGGTCAAACACTTTCAGGTTCTTTTATTATCATCGTACACTGTGTCAATGTCTGGTTTTAAAAGATTACTACAAAGTTTTTCTTTTAAAGTTCTTTATAGGTTATTTACCCTAGGAATTATATCTAATTTTTTTTTTCACATCCTGCAATTCATATGACTAGTCCAATAGCTTCAACCTGAATATAAGAATGGGCAATTAAAAATATATAAATTCTTTTCAATTAAAAAAAACCATCCAATATATAGGAATGCTACTACACTAGAACAACTGCTGCCAAATGGTAGCATGCCTTTTCTATCTTATCTTATCTTATCTTATCTTATCTTATCTTATCTTATCTTATCTTATCTTATCTTATCTTATCTTATCTTATCTTATCTTATCTTATCTTATCTTATCTTATCTTATCTTATCTTATCTTATCTTATCTTATCTTATCTTATCTTATCTTATCTTATCTTATCTTGCCTACCTCGCCTTACCTTACCTTACCTCACCTCGCCTCGCCTCACCCCACCTTACCTTGCCTTATCTTATCTTATCTTATCTTATCTTATCTTATCTTATCTTATCTTATCTTATCTTATCTTATCTTATCTTATCTTATCTTATCTTATCTTATCTTATCTTATCTTATCTTATCTTATCTTATCTATCATCTTATCTTATCTTATCTTATCTTATCATCTTATCATATCATATCGTATTGTATCTTATCTTATCTTGTCTTGTCTTGTCTTGTCTTGTCTTGTCTTGTCTTGTCTTGTCTTGTCTTGTCTTGTCATTAGCTTCAACCTATATAAGAATGGGCAATTAAGAATATATAAATTCTTTTCAATTAAAAAAAAAATCATCCAATATATAGGAATGCTACTACACTAGAACAACTGCTGCCAAATGGTAGCATGCCTTTTTTATCTTGCCTTGCCTCGCCTTGCCTCGCCTCGCCTCGCCTCGCCTCGCCTCGTCTCGTCTCGTCTCGTCTCAGAGGGAGGATGAAGAGGTTATCTTTAACATCTTTTGGATATTATGCAGAAAGTCACTACATTATTAATATTGTAATTACTGACAATAAAATGTGGCAGAACTGACTTCTAAAGCTTTATGCTGAAGATCCAATATTTTCAATTTTGTAATTTATACCAGTGCATGTTTACTTGCTTTTTATTTTTATTTTTTTCTATCTTTGAGTAGAAAGAATGAATGACCCAAGGTCAGTCAGCTCTTTTGTGCCTAAAAGAGGACTAGAACTCACCATCTCCCAGTTTCTAGCCATATGCCTTTCAAATTATGCTAAACTCACTCTTCCAATGTAATAATTTCATTGGTTTCATGCATAAGACAGGACTGCAATTCATAGTCTGCTGGTTTTTAACCTGATACCTTAACTACTAAGCCTAAATGTCTCCCCATCTTTCCTTATCAAGTCTAAACTATTCCATTTTTTAAACTATTCCATTTTTTAAAAATCTGTCTTCAAAGAGACAACATTTGCCCTCTTTCAGCCATCTTTTCTTTCATTCATTCCCCAAGATTTCTCAAAAATCATGTATAAGGGGATATCACCTGGCCCTGGAGATTTAAATGGATTCAGATTGAAAAACCATTCCCATATAATTGTTCTATTCATCTCAAGAACCAGGACTGATCCTTCAAGACACAAACATTCTCTCCAAAAATCATAACAACCTCTTTCACAGTAATACAAGATGATACACTGAATTGTACTGAATTGTGTTCAGTTCAGTTCAATTCAATTCCAGCAGGGAGGAAGGAGGGAGAGGAGGCAGAGCTTTCAGCACAGCAGGCAGGTTAATTATTTAAAAAGACACTGGGAGGTTCACCCTGGGCATCATGGTGACACGGATGAAAGAAACTGGAGCTCTGGTTTCCTAGTCCAATTTCTCTTCGTCTGGAGACCCAAAGAGGTCAGAAAGTCCCCCTGGAGAGGCAATGAGGAGGAAGGGAAACATTGGGAGTTCAGAGCCAATGGCGGTTGGCCCAAATGGACTGAGGAAACTCTTCAAACAGGCAGGAGAAAGGCTGCCGGCATGTACACAGACAGTCCAAGCCACAGACAGCCGGGGAAGAAGTGAAGAGCCATGGCAGTGCTGCCGAACAGCTGACTGTCAACAACGTGTTTGATCTGGGTGAGATTCTTCTTTATTTCTCTTCCCTATGGACTTTTAAAATATAATTCCCTGAATTGGATAACTTTTAAAAGTAAAAAACCCCAGGAAGACTTGGGAAGAAGAGAGTTAAAAGCGGCGAGAAATCTGGAATGGGGGAAAGAAATTAAAGAATATAAAAAATATGCAGAAAAGATTCGAGACTGATTGAAAAGAAAAAAAAATGATAATCTGTTGTTGGCTAATTTTTTTGATTTGGGAAGATTTTTTTACTTTGTTGTGAAAGAGCATTTTAAATAAAATTTTACTACTGGATAGAGACACTATAACTAATGAGGACATCTAGTGGTGAAGAAAGATACTACAATAATACGGAAAAAATCAGAAGAATGATGACCTTGAAACAACACCTGTGCTAAACAAAGAACACCCTGTGTTTCTACAAAAGAAAAAACAAAGATTTTTTTAACTACATCTTTCAACTTTAGACATAACTATTATAGAAACTATTTAGAGACAGGTTTTTTTTCTTTTTTTTCTTTTTTTTCTTCTCTCTAATATTTTTGAACTGACAGAAATATTTGGATTAGATTTATGCAGTTGGTGTTTTTATTTTGCTGGATTACAGCTTAAAGTAGTTGGCTTTAAAAAACAACAATGTGGATTAGCCTAAAGCAGTTGGCTCCTTTCTAAACCTGGATTATAGCCTAAAGCAGTTGGCTCACTTTTAAACTTGGATTATAGCCTAAAACAGCTGGCTCTTTTTAAAGTTGGATTATAGCCTAAAGCAGTTGGCTTTTTTTTCTCTCTCTCTCCTCTCCCTGTGGATTTACAAAATTTGCCTGAATGCACCAAACCTCACTAAAATTACAAAAAAACCTGCTTCTGCACCCTCTTCTGAAACATCCAGTCCAGCAAGTCAGGGATCTATTGAAGCAATGTTACAACAAGAGAAGGCAAGCAACCTCCCAAAAGAGATGCATGCGACCTTACAATTAATGCAAGAAATGATGCAGAAGAATCATCAAGAAACAAAAAGCAACCCTGATAAGCTAAATGAACAAATGCTTGACATAAAGACACAATTTGAGGTTCACCAACAAATGATCCTTAAAAATGAACAAAGAATTCAGAAGGTGGAAGATCAATCAGAAGATACTGGGGGAAAAAATTGAAGCACTAATGACAGAGAATGAAAGATTAGAAGAAGCAAATCAAAACCTAGAAGGTGAGGTTGCTGTTTTGGAAATGGAGAAGGAGGTACACTATCTGAGATTCCAGAACATACCCAAAGATAAAGAGGAAAATATAGCAGAAGTGATTATTAATCTATTAGCAGAGGTCCTAGAAATTGAAAGACCGGAGATGCAGCAAGAAGTGGATGAAATATTTAGAATGAATTCAAGTTACGCAAGACAACACAAATTGCCCAGAGAAGTCCATGTAAGATTTATGAAGAAAACAACGAGGGATGAGATATTAAGAAGAGTTACAGATGATCCATTACAATATAAAGATAAAGAAATAGTAGTGCTGAAACAGATTCCCAAGAGAATAAGGGATAC
Source organism: Azemiops feae (assembly GCA_023970755.1). Classification (NCBI taxonomy): domain Eukaryota; kingdom Metazoa; phylum Chordata; class Lepidosauria; order Squamata; family Viperidae; genus Azemiops; species Azemiops feae. The sequence continues at coordinate 100,575 of JALGBA010003883.1, read as the reverse complement.
TCGAAGACAGTACCATTTCTTGACTACAAAGCTGATTGCAAAAGGAATAAATTTTAGATGGCTGATGCCAGAAGGGATTTTAATCAATTGGAATAACACAAGATTCGATTGGACTCAGTGTGAAAGGCAGAGGATTTTGATGAAAGATATAGAGCATTTCTTGGAGAAAGAACACAATATCAACAAGAGGATGGAAAAAGCCAGAAACAGACAGAACAAACAATAGAGGAAATAATTACACAGGTGGAAGAGGAAAAAGAGAAGATGAATCAAGAAGATGAGGGAATAGTAAAAGAGCAGAGGATTACGAGATCAACAAGACCTAAATGGATTTTTTTTCAGTGAATAAAAATGGATTGAATTCCCCATCAAAAATGAAAAGAATTTTCCAACAACTACAGAAATGAAACATTGATATAATTTGTTTGCAAGAGATACACATAAAAAAACAACATCATAAATTTTTGGAAAATCCAAAACTTGGAAAACTTTATTATACATCAGCTCAACAAAAAAAAGAGGAGTAGTTATATATATGTCGAAAAGACAATAGATTACAAAATGATTTATGCAGATGAAGTAGGAAGAATATTAATGATAGAAATATTTTTAAACCAAAAACAGATACTTTTGATAGCAATATATGCACCAAATAATAAACAAGAAGAATTTTATCAAAACCTTCACAGAAAAATAGTAGAAATGGAATATGAAAATATATGCTTAATTGGGGATTTCAATGCAATAATAGATGGGACATTAGACTATAAAAGCAGTAAATCAGGAAAACAAGGAAGAAAAAGATTACCTAAGACTTTTTTCAATACGATGGAGAAAATTGGTATACAAGATATCTGGAGAGAAACGAACCCAGGGAAATCACAATACACATTTTATTCTAATAGTCATAAATTTTGGTCCAGAATTGATATGATTTGGATGACGCCTGAATTAAGGGTTAATATGCAGGAAATTGAAATAGAATTAGGTTCTTGGTCAGATCATAACCCCTTAAAAATGGTGTGGAAAGGAATGCAGAAAAAATTAAGATGGACTTTGAATCAATTTATATTAAAAGAGAAAGAATTTATAGACTTAGCAACAAAAAAAATGGAATTTTTCTTCAAAGAAAATAAAAAAATAAGATACAACATTACAAAATGTATGGGATACAGCCAAAGCATATTTTCGAGGCATAGCGATAACCTACATGGCGGAAAAAAATAAAGAAAAGAGACAACAATGTCAGTTGTTAAGAGAAGAATTAAAAAAATTGGAACTTGAACTACAAATAAATCCATGAAAGAAAATATTGAAAAAACAAATGGAAATAATAAAACCTAAATTAAATTTAATAGAATCAGAAAAATTGGCACAACAAATTAAAAGGAAAAGCAAAACTTTTTTTGAAAATGCAAACAAACCAGAAAGATGGTTAGCTTATAAACTTAAAAAACAGAAGGAGAAAAAATTGATAAACCATTTAGTAGATGAAAAAGGGTGTTTACAATTTAAAAATGAAGAAATAAAAAAGATAATTAAATAATATTATAAGAAACTATATGACAAGGAAGAAACTTCATGGGAGAAAATGACTCAATATATGGAAGAAAATAATTTACCAAAAATTCCAGAAAACGTTAAGACTATGTTAAATGAAAAAATAACAATGATGGAATTGACAGAGGCAATAAAAAGACAAAAAAAATGAAAAAACACCGGGACCAGATGGACTCCTAGCAGAGTTTTATAAATGTTTTCAAGATATATTAAGTTCACCATTGAAAAATGTATGTAATGAACTTCTATTGGAGGTAAAACTCCCAAATACATGGACAGAAGCTAATGTTACTTTGTTACCCAAGATAAAAAACTAGAGATATCACTACTGAATGTGGACTATAAAATCTTCACTTCAATAATAGCTGAGAGGCTGAAAAGATTTTTGACTGAATTTATACACCCAAATCAAAATGGATTTTTGCCAGAGACAAATAAAAAATATTTTTAGGGTAATACTAGATACATTGGAATATTATGAACTTCATCCAGGGAAACAACTGGCACTAGTATTTTTAGATGCCCAAAAGGTATTTGATAATGTTTCTTGGCAATTTATGATTCAACAAGTAAAAACAATGGACCTTGGTCAAAACTTTATAAATACGATTCAGACAATATATCAGAAACAATCAGCAAAAGTAATTGTAAATGGGGATTACACAGAGAATTTTGATATACGAAAAGGCACAAGACAAGGATGTCCATTATCCCCATTGCTATTTATCTTAACTTAGGAAGTTTTAAATAGAAATATTAGGCAAGATCCAGAAATTAAAGGATTGAAAATAAAAGGTGAAACCTACAAATTGCAAGCATTTGCAGATGATTTGGTGTTCATTCTAGAGGAACCTTTAGAGATGATTTCTAAACTGTTGGAAAAGATAGAACAATTTGGAGAGATAGCAGGATTAAAGATAAATAGAGAAAAAACTAAAGTGATAGTTAAAATTTTTACAGATAAACAAAAAAAGCAATTATCAGAAAAAATAGAATTGCAAATAATCAAAAAGGTCAAATAATAATAATAATTAATAATAATTAATAATAATTAATAATAACAGTAACACTACTACTACTACTACTACTACTACTACTACTACTACTACTACTACTACTACTAATAATAATAAAGTTGGAAGGGACCTTGGAGGTCATCTAGCCCAACCCCCTGCTCAGGCAGGAAACCCTATACCATTTTGGACAAATGGCTGTCCAGTGTCTTCTTAAAAAAAAACTTCCAGTGTGGGAGCATTCACCGCTTCTGGAGGCAGGTTGTTCCACTGGTTAATTGTTCGAACTGTCAGGAAGTTTCTCCTTAGTTCTAGGTTGCTTCTCTCCTTGATTAGTTTCCATCCGTTGCTTCTTGTCCTGCCTTCCGGCGCTTTGGAGAATAGCTTGACTCCCTCTTCCTTGTGGCAGCCCCTGACATATTGGAACACTGCCATCATATCCCCCCTCGTCCTTCTCTTCATTAAACTAGATATACCCAATTCCAGCAACCGTTCCTTATGTTTTAGCCTCCAGACCTCTAATCATCTTTGTTGCTCTTCTCTGTACTCTTTCTAGAGTATCAACATCTTTTTTATATCGTGGTGACCAAAACTGGATGCAGTATTCCAAGTGTGAGCTTATTTGGGAATATATTTGACAGCAAGATGTTCAACAATAAAAGAAGATAATTACATTAAATTGTTAAACCAAATAAAGCATGATTTGGAAAAATGGAAGAATCTTCAACTGTCGATGTTAGGAAGAATTGCTAAGGTGAAAATGAATATATTACCAAAAATTACCAAAAAGCATGTTTGGCATGCTTTTCTATGGTATGGAAAAAATAAAATACATAAATACTTCCAAAACCACTACATTAGAAATGCATTATTATTAACTTGGGAAAAAATAAAATGTAAAATGTATTTGAAAATTCCAGGATGGCTTTCAACAATGGAAGCATCCATACATCCAAATCTAGTCAGTCTCGATAAAATATGGACATACAAAGATATTCTAAATTCTGAAGGGAACTTAAAATCCAGGCAAGAGATGGAAAATTGGGGCATCGATTTAATATGGAGGTCACATTTACAAATGCAAGTTAGATATGATAAAGATATTAAACAGTATGGATTTTACAAAGAAAAGACTATGTTTGATCAGATATTATTAACTTCTGATGAAAAGTTAATCAAAAAAATGTACAATTTCTTATTAAATTTCAAAACGAAAGATGAACAAGTAAAAGAGACAATGATAGTATGGGCAAAGAATTTTGGATATAATATAGATTTAGAAAAGTGGCAAAGTTTGTGGGAAAGAAACTATAAATTGACAATGTCAGCTTCATAGAAAGAAAACTTATATAAAATGTTTTATAGATGGCATTTGCCACCAACAAGATTAGCAAAAATGTTTAAAAACATGTCAGAGAAATGTTGGAAATGTAAACACAAACCAGGTACTTTTTATCATGTGGTGGACATGTGTTAAAGCAAGGAGATATTGGACAATAATCCACACTTGGTTAGAAAAAATGTTAGAGAAACACATAGACTATAAACCTGAATTTGTTTAATAGGTATAATGCCAGAAAAACTTGATAAGCAAAGTACATATTTGATTCTACATGTGATAACAGCAGCAAGAATTATATTTGCACAATATTGGAAGAACGAAGAAATACCACCAGAAGAAGAAATAATCAAAAAAATGTTAGACTGTGCGGAAATGGACAGACTTACTTTAAGATTGAAAGAAAAAGAAGAAACAGAATATTTTCAAACTAGGGACCTATTTTATCAATGGTTAGAGAAAAGATGCAGGGATTAGGAATTTAATCTGTATTAGTGAATAAGATATTGAGACAACACGTTTTTGTTGAATAATTATTATTGAACTCTGTTAAAAAAATAATAAAAAAACTTTTTAAAAAAAGACACTGGGGACATTGGACCCTGGGATTCTTGAGCACGCAAAAAAGTTGTCCATTGCAGTACAGTAAAATCTCCATACTATTTTGCAACAAATATGGTCCTTTTCCTCTTTATTAATTATATACCAAAGATAAATAAAGTAGCTAAGGGAAATGCGGATGTTATGAACAGAGCAGAGGAGGAAAAATTCTATAAATATTGTAGTTAAAATAAATATAAGGTTTCTGTGCTGTTATTATTGATACCTGCTATTTAGTCATGACACAGGGAATACAAGGTTATAATTCCAAAATGAGCAGAATAATCGTTTTGCTGTAAGAGATTCTCATAATAATTCAGGAAATGGGAGAACACAGGAATATACCTTTGAATGGCTTATTTGAATTCACAATATTGACATTAATACTTCTATTTCTTCTGTTTCCTCACACAGTGAGCCAAACTCTGGTTGCTAAATGTAGGGTATGGCATTCCCCACCAAGAGTTCACAGATATTCACAGTCAGGAGATTTCATCTATGGAGGTATCATTTCTTTGTCTATCATGGAGGGTAAGAAAATAGACTTTATCCAATTTCCACTCCAACCTGCCTTAACAAAGACGTTAGTATTCCTTCTTTACTTTTTTTCTTGCCTACTTATATTTCATTCTTTTTAGGGCCAAATATACAGAAAACATATCTAGCACTTCTTACCCAGTAATTCCACCCAACCTGTAAAAGAAGAACTGCCTGGGATAGTTATCTTCTGTGAGAAGCTATTAGTAAATCCAAGCATTTGTTCTGAAGAGAGCTTTAATTTTCAGTCCAGTTGACTGCCTGCACAAATCAAGGAAACTCTCTTAGCAAGATTTTCAATAGTTGCTTAGCACTGCCTTCTTGCTAGAGCTGGAAGAGTATGACTATGCAAAGTCATCCACTTGATTCCTGTCTAATGATAGATTAGAAGCCATGGTCTCCCTGTTTCAAACCAGGTTCTGTCAGCAGCGCACCAAACTGTCTCTCTGTTCATTTCTTATTTGGATTACTGTTAAATGTATTTACCTACTTTTGTTATATTAAGAAATAACTGAAGACAGTGAATATATACTCTGTCCCCCTCTGTTTCCCCACTGATGCCAATGTTTTATTATTATTACAACTTCAGTTTTGAAATTAAATGGTTAATTTTGTTTAAAATAATTTTAAAGTGTGGACTTGTGAACAAAAACTATTTAGACATAGATTTTGTCATGGTTCTACTGCATGGAAATATCTGTCATTGAAATGTAGCATACATGAAATGTAATGGATAGTTGAATTTCAGGAATATATTAGGTAGAAAGGTGCTATTCACATAGTTTCCAACAATATGGAATTTCTCCACGTATATAGATAAATATCCTGCCTTTTTAAATATGTCCTGACAATATTGTTAGAAACTGGATGGTTAAATTATTTTCATTTAAATTTTTCATGACTTTACAGTTATCTATCAAATAGTTTTTCCTTTGTTTTAGTTATTTCTCATTGTTTCTTATTATAAAGGATGAAAGCAGCTGCCTAAAATCACTAGAAAGTGACCTATTCAACTCAAACATAAAATCTCACCCCCCTAAAAATATCTCTTTACCTGTAGTCCAGCTTATAAGGCACTCTATGAGATGCTCACTTATGTTCCCAAGTTATACATTTGCATTTTTCCCTTATAATTTGAGGAGTGATAATAAAGAAAAAAAAACTCTTTTAAGCAAACCTGGGCTAACCACACCACTCTTAGTGGATGAGATAGCTGGTCAAACATTAGGAAATAAAGGAGTATATTTGCAGCTCAGAGTTGAAATGAGAGGTCCTTGGTGCTCCTTGAGCTTGCTTGTTTTCTTGCAGACATTTCATTACCCAACTAGGTAACATCACCAGCATTGATGATGTTACTAGTTTGGGTAATGAAATGTCTGCAAAAAAACAAGCAAACTCAGAGAGCACCAAGGTCCCCAAATTAGGAAATTTCATTCTCAAGTGTACTGCCTATTAAAACAACAATTTCCTTCTCAATCAATAATTAAAATATTTTAATGGACAAGAAACATTACAATGAAAATTACTAAGAAGCAGACATTAAAATGGTGAACTGAAAACCTATCAAATGCTAACAGCATGTAATGAAAACCTTTGTGCAGAGTAGTGACTGAGAATTACCAACAAATCTGAGCTCTGGCCTTTGCTGTAAAGGAAATCAATGAAAGCCCCTGGATGTTACCGAACATTACACTGGGATTCAATATTTATGACAGCTATATAAGTTCCAAATGGACCTATCATGCTGCAATACAATTTCTCTCTTCAAAAAACAACCTTGTGCCCAACTACAAGTGTGGCATCCAGGACACTCTATTGGCAGTTACTGAAGATCTGACTTCTGAACGCTCCCATCGAAAGCCCAATATTTTGGGCATTTACAAGATTCCACAGGTAGGATACGTATATGTGGAAAAGAAGATAGAAAATGCATGAGAGCTTTTTCATGTCTGCACATATTTTCCATAGCTGCTATTGACAAACGGAGAAAGAGGAGGAGGAGGAAAAGGAGGAGAAGGATGGGGAAATGGTTGTATTCATTGGATCACCAAAGGACCACCAAACACTAATACAGGAGATAGCCAAGTTCTATCTGTATATTTTGTATGTTCCTATCAAAGCCATATTTTCAGCTTTCAGATCATTTAAAGTTTTATTAGTTTACAGTATACAATACAATGAAAATACAAAAGTAAATAGTGGAGAAGATGGGGAAGGGAAAAGGGAATAGGGAAGTGAGGTAGGGAAGAGAAAAAAGAAAAAAAAGGCTTTGACTTCCGACTTCCCTTGGTGTAGCAAAGTTGAGTATCAACTTCATACCTCAACTTTTTACTTTTACAATATAATATAAGCTAGCCATTTCGATAACATCAAGTCTATCTAATTTGTAAAACCCAAAATTAAAATTTCATTTTTTTATACTTCAAGTACAAAGTCTAGAATGGTCTCTAAGGTCCCTCCAACAGTTACTGTTTTTGAGCCTATTCTGTACTTGTAGCTTTGGTTTTTCCTGCCTAAGTGTAAAACCTTGCTTTTCTCCACATTAAATATCATTTTATTGGATAGGGCCCATAGTTCATGTCTATCAAGAACTTTTTTTGGATTCTGAGCTTGTCTTCTGAGGTGTTAGCTATTCCTGCCAGCTTAGTGTCATCTATATTTTGCTCAGAATTATATTTCACTGCCTCCTATATTATTGCAAAATAGGAATGAATTTCATTGTTTTTCACTTAAAACATGATTCATTAAAATATAGATATTTTTTTTTAAAAAAGAGACTTTTGGATGAAAAGATAAAAATCTCTTAAGTGGAAAAGGTTTCAGTAAGGAGGTCTTTTATTATTATTACTGACATTTTGAAAAATCCTATTTCTTATCTGAATGTCTTTTCAGTTCATGTATGGCTCTGGAATGGTGGTAACAGAAAAGGACCATCTGCTTTACTACTTTCAAATGATTCCAAATGTACTTTATCAGTATAGAGGGATTATGAAGTTAATCCAGCATTTCAACTGGAATTGGATTGAATTCTTTATTGCCAACAGGATGCATTTAGAGAGTGTCATGAACGTCATCATTCCAGAATTTGCAAAGAATGGTATCTGTACTGTAAATGTATATACATTCATTTTCTGTCATGGTGAAAACCACATGAAATGTTTAGAACACTCTTACTATGAAATCATGAACAGTGAAACCAATGTGCTGGTTTTCAGTGGAGACATGCGTTCCATGGTGATTTTGAGATGGTTGCTCTCCATATTTGAGTATCTGATCGAAAAACCTAAAGGCCATGTTTGGCTTATGACTGCTGGGATGGAGCTGAAAAACATCATTTCAGCTTCTGATTGGCCTTTACTTGAATTCCATTGTTCATTTTCCTTTACAGTTCATTCTGAGCAAATCCATGGATTGCAGCAATTTATACAGAACAGAAACCATTTGAATTCAGAAGGGGATGGTTTCATCAGAAATTTCTGGGCTCGGACATTTGGCTGTCCATTCCAGGACTCTAGTTTCCATCCTAAGAATAGGGATGCCTGCACAGGGATGGAAAAACTGGAGAACCTTCCTGAGCATGTCTTTCCAATGAGGATCACAGGCCAAAGCTATAGCATCTACAGTGCTGTTTATGCTGTGGCTCATGCCTTACATGCCATCTATGCATCAGTCTCCAGACATAAGGCAATGGATGGAAGAGAGAGAAGAAAACATCTGAATCAGCAGCTCTGGCAGGTAATGGCTCACAAATTGTGGCCTAGAAAATGATGTCTGGTACTTTTCATATGGCAGAGTTGCAGTATCTGTCCTTCCTAGCCAGTATAATTAATGATCATCTATAGTTATATTGATAAGTAATGAACGTTGAATTCTAGTTGATTAAACTTTAACTGCCACCTTGAATTCATTTCTGTAAAATGATTGAAATTTCAGTTAACAAAGAAAGAAGAACATCAATCTGTGAGATACAATAGTATATAGTATACTATATAATATACTATATAGAGCAGAACATCAAACTGTGGGATACAACAATATATACAATTGTATATATGAGATATAATGATAACCGAAGTCTAAAAATTATATTATGATCGTGAATTTAAACATACAGTGTTCCAATCTTTATTTCATTACCCCCCCAAAATTCTCATGTTTTGGTTTCAAACCCAAAGTTAACCAATCACAAAATAAAGCAATATGACTAGAAAAGTAGTTATGTAAGGAAGTTTAACAAATAAAATAATTAGGTGTGATGCTAAAATGACTTTTTTACTGTCAGGTGAGCCTCCGTTACAATGTTCCGGAACCCAGAGCTGGATCGAGCAAAACCTCAATCACTTTTGCCTTTTTGTTTCCCATTTCAGCTTTCTTATTGGCTGAAAAGATTATCATTTAACAACAGTGCTGGAGATAAACTTTCTTTTGACCAAGAAGGCTCTCTGCTTGCAGGATTTGACATCATAAATTGGGTCACATTCCCAAACCAATCTTTCATTGGAGTTAAAGTCGGAAGGATGGATCCATGGGCACCTCCACACAAACAATCTATCATTAAGGAAGAAGAGATAGTATGGCATCATGGATTTAACCAGGTAAAAAAACATCTTATTACCATTTGTTGAAAGACTTTGGCTACTTGATTTTTTTTCATTGATCTTCATGCCATTAATTCCAGTGAATGTAGATTGAAATACATTCCCTTCCTCAGAGGAGTCCTATATCATTCTTCCAGAAACTGTCATGTGTTCCTAATTAGAGTTCTCTAGATTTCTTCAATGTGCAGTAAGTTGAGGAACTCAAGAAAAGTGTTCAGAATATTTAATCAAGTTCCCTTAAGTTTTTCCTTGGTCAGTATTAGCCATAAGCAATGTGATACTTTCTACCACACTAGTTATTTTCCATTGATTATTCAGAACTCCAAAATCAGAATTTTCATTGTGTAAAAACACCATTTGGAAAGTCTGATAATTATGTTATTATATTATATAATTATAATTATATTGTGAAACAGGATTATCTCCCTCTCAGATGATTGATACTTTTCCCCAACCTGGAGAAATTTCAGCTAACTCAATTATTTAATATTAAGGATTTTTTTTTATTTTGTCTTGAAAAAAGTTTAAGTACGAATCATTCTACTTAGAAATTAGAAAATGTCACTGCATGCCATGTTGTAACCCAAGCATTAATGTTTCCGAGCCCATATCTTTGAGGATGATCTTTTTCATCTTACCTTGCCAACAGTCACGACCTATCTCTGTGTGTAATGCCAATTGTCAGCCTGGTAATCAGAAGGAAACAAAGGAGGGAGAACCGTTTTGTTGTTACAATTGTGTGCCTTGTCCAAAAGGGTGGATATCTAACAAAACAGGTGAGGTGAATATGTAAAATATTAAACAACAGGATTATCTTCCTTTTACACAATTCACATTTTCCCAAGCTGTAAGGATTTTGTTTTCTTGAAAAAAGTTCTAGTAGGAGTCATTCTATTTAAAAACTACAAAATTTCACTGCATATCAATA
>JALGBA010003883.1:0-85000 GCA_023970755.1 Azemiops feae | reverse complement strand
CTTTAGTTTTTTCTTTATTTATTTTTAATCCTGCCATTTCTCCATACTGTTCTATCTTTCCCAGTAGTTTAGGGATCATCTCCAAAGGTTCTTCTAAAATAAATACTAAATCATCAGCAAATGCTTGTAATCTATATTTTCCCCCTTTAATCTCCAGTCCTTTAATTTCTATATCTTGCCTGATATTTCTATTTAAATCTTCCAGAGTGAAAATGAATAACAATGGGGATAATGGACATCCTTGCCTTGTGCCTTTTCTTATCTCAAAGCTCTCCATACAATCTCCATTCATGATCACTTTGGCTGTCTGTTTATTATACATTGTCTTTATCATATTTATAAAGTCCTGTCCAAAGTCCATTATTTGTAGTTGCTCAATCATAAGTTGCCAAGAAACATTATCAAATGTCTTTTGGGCATCTAGAAATATTAGTGCCAATTGTTTCCCTGGATGTAATTCATAATATTCTAATACATCCATTATCACTTTTTAATTTGTCTCTTTGGTAAAAAGCCATTTTGGTCTGGATGTATAAATTCAACTAAGTATTTTTTCAGTCTCTCTCTGCCATTATTGAAGTAAAAAAATTATAATCCACATTAAGCAGCAAAATAGGTCTGTAGTTTTTAAACTGTGTCAAATCTGAATCTTCTTTTGGTATTAGAGTAATATTTGCTTCCATCCACGTGGCTGGAAGTTTAGCCTCTAACAAAAGTCCATTACAAACATCTTTCAATGGTTCACTTAGTATAAGTGTTTATATAGCTCCGCCGGTAACCCATCTGGACCCGGTGTTTTCCCATTTTTTTGTCTTTTTATGGCCTCTAATATTTCCATCATTGTAATTCTTTCCTCTAACATGGTTTTAAATGTCTCTGGGATTTTTGGAAGATTATTTCCTTCTAAGTATTGAATAGTTCTCTCTCTTGAAGTTTCCTTTTTATTGTACAATTCCTTGTAGTATTCCTTAATTATCTTTTTTGTTTCTTCATTTTTAAACTGTAGAGAGCCTTTTTCATCTACCAAGTTGTATATCATTTTCTTCTCTTTCTGTTTTTTAAGTTTGTAAGCTAGCCATCTTCCTGGTTTATTTGCATTTTTTAAAAAATTCTGTTTTGCTCTCTTTATCTGCTCTGCCACTTTTTCTGAGTCCAACAAATTTAGTTTATGTTTTATTATTTCCATTTCTCTTTTCAAAGTCTTTTTCTGCGGATTTTTCCGTAGTTCTGATTCTAATTTTCCAAATTTTTCTTTTAATAATACATATTGCTGTCTTCTCTGTTTATTTTTCTTTGCCGTATATATTATAGCTATGCCTCTAAAGTATGCTTTAGCTGTATCCCATACATTTTGTAATGTTGTGTCTTCCTCTTTATTTTCTTTAAAGAAGAACTCCATTTCTTGTTTTGCTAGTTCTATAAATTCTTTTTCTTTTAATATAGATTGATTTAAAGTCCATCTTAGTCTTTTTTGTATTCCTTTCCATATCACTTTTAATGGATTATGATCTGCCCATATACCTATTTCTATCTCAATTTCCTGTATATTCATCCTCAGTTCAGACGTCATCCAAATCATGTCAATTCTTGACCAGGATTTTTGGCTGTTTGAATAAAAGGTATATTGCAGTTTTTCTGGATTAATTTCTCTCCAGACGTCTTGTAATCCAATTTCGTCTGTCATTTCAAAAAATGTCCTAGGTAATCTTCTTCCAGTTTTCCCTGTTTTGCTGCTTTTATAATCAATTGTTCCATCTACTATTGCATTAAAGTCTCCTACTAGACAGATATTTTGATACTCCATTTCTATTACTTTTCTGTGTAGGCTTTAATAGAATTCTTCTTGGTTATTATTTGGTGCATAGATTGCTACTAACAGTATTTGTTTTTGGTGTAAATATATTTCTACCATTACAATTCTTCCTTCTTCATCTGAATACACCATTTTAGAATCTATTGTCTCTTTAATATGTACAGCAACACCTCTTTTTTTCTGATGTGCTGATGCATAGTAAAGTTTCCCAATTTTTGGATGTTCCAATAATTTATGATGTAGGTTTTTTATATGTGTCTCTTGCAAACAAATTATATCTATATTCAATTTCTTTAGTTTCCTGAGAATTTTGTTTCTTTTTGATGGAGAATTTAGTCCATTTACATTCACTGAAAAGATTCCATTTTCTTTCTCCATTTCCATTTCCATTATTTATATTTAGGTCTAGTTGCTCTCGTAATCCTCTGTTCTCTGGCCATTCCTTCATCTTCACCCTGTTGCTAGTCTTTCTCTTTCTGTTCTCCGACTTGTATAGTTGTTCCTTGGGCTGTCTCTTCTGTTTGCTTTTGTTACTTGCTCTCCTCTTGTCATTGATGCACTCCTTCATCTAGAATTGCTCGATTTCTTACTTCAAAGTCCTCCACCTTCCAAACTGAATCCAATCGGTACCTTGTATTATTCCAGTTTATTAAGATGCCTTCCGGCATTAACCATCTAAAGTTTATGCCTTTTGCAATCAGCTTTGTAGTTAAGAAATGGTAGTGTCTTCGAGTATCTCTTACTCTCTTAGGTATCTGCTTTAAAAGCACAATTTCTTTATTTTTATATTGTAATGGCTCATCTCTCACTTTTCTTAGTACTTCATCTCGTGTTGTTTTCTTTATGAATCTTACATGTACTTCTCTTGGCAGCTTATTCTTCCTTGCATAGCTTGAATTCATTCAAAATGTTTCGTCTATCTCTATTTGCATCTCTGCTTTATCTGCCTTCAAAGCTTCTGCCAAAAGCTCAATAATCACATCTGCTATGTTTTCTTCTCTGTCCTCAGGGATATTTTGAAATCTCAAATAGTGTTCTGCCTTTTCCATTTCTAGAATTGCTACTGCTCCCTCTAGATTTTGATTGGCTTGTTCTAATTTTTCATTTTCTTGTGATAACATTTCCATTTTTTTGGCAATATCCTCTGATTTATTTTCCATTTTCTGAATTCTTTGTTCATTTTTAATAATCATTTGATGTTGAGCTTCAAATTATGCCTTTATATCCAAGATTTCTTCTTTTAATTTCACAAAATTACTTTGTGTTTCTTCATGATTTTTTTGTGTCACTTCTTGATTTTTTTCCCATCATCTCTTGAATCAATTTTAATGAAGCCTGCATTTCATTTTGGGCAGTGCTGATTTTCTCATGCTGCAACATTGTTTCAATAGATCCCTGGGTTGTTGGGCTGGATTGTCCAATAGAGGGTGCAGAAGAGGTCTTTTTCATAAGTCTAGTAATGTTGGATGTACTCATTTTACAGCCAACAATGTTAAAATAGAGTCCTGAATGTAGGAAGAAGCCAGCTGTTTTAGAAGAAATCTACCTCCTCCAGTCAAGTCTCTGAAGCAAAGCGTTCACTTTCTCCAAATAATTTGTTTAATTTGTTTAATTGCCAAAGTCAACAAATGTAACTATAAAGATTCTTTTCCCTTGTAATCTCACACCAAGGCACTTTGTTTTCTGCAGGTGCTGTTTTTTCAAGTTCAAAAGAGTTTTTCCAGTATTTATTTATGCTATCATTTCTTCTTTCACCATTAGATGTCCTTGTACACTAATTTATCAATGCCTGATATTCTTTAAGGGTTTTTCCCCTTTGTAGTTACTCGCCGCTTTAATTAATTCTTCTGGGGATCTTTGCTTTTAGCTCTTCCCCATCAGGGGCTCAACATTTTATAATCCACAAGGAGAAGGAATAAAGCACTGGCTCACCCGTCTCAGCACACTATTGACAGTCAGCTGTTTAGCGGAGCGCTTAAACTTCAGCTCCTCGCTTCCCCTCTGGCTGGGGATGACTTGGGCTGTGTCGGCTCATCCGGCAGCCTTTCCTCTGCCTTTTCAGAGGATTTCTTCCATTTGCTCCGATCGGCCGCCGCCTGATCCGAGCTCCTGGAGTTTCCCTCTTTCTTCATTGCCCCTCCAGGGCAACTTTCTGACCCTTTAAAGGTCGCTAGGCAAAGAGAAATCGGACTGGGAAGCCGGAGCGCCGGCTTCTTCCATCCATCCCATCCACCAGTAAAACTGGAAGTTTCCTTTGACATTATTATTATTTACTGCTTCCCACTAGGTCAGCATGACAGCTATACTGTAGTTGAGATGTGGTCAGCAGATAAAAGTAATCTGGTTTATTGGGCAATAGGTTCCTGTTTTAGTTTTCTCCTCTTCAGTTTGCTGTCAGTATTTTTTTACAAGGGCAATATCAGCAATAAAATTTATTTGTGTTTTTTTTTGGGGGGGGGGTTGCAGATCATAGAGGTATGCAAGTGAATACAGCTGACAGGTCTTTTGGGGTTTAATATCTCTGGCTAGATAACAATAATATTAAAAAGTACAAACTTAAAAGATCTATCAGTTTCATGCCTCCAATTCATAATATGCAATTAAGCTCTGTCCTCAGTATCTTAATGCCTGCCAAGAAAGCATATCTTCAAGGATTTCCACAATGTTAAGAGCATATAGCCTGATGTATGACATGTGGAAGGTTTTACAGGGCAGGGGTGGCTATGGAAAATGCAGATCTCCCAAGCACTTCTATATGGCAACATTTAACTAATTGGTCATGGAGCATGCCCACTTTATCCAATTTGTTCGAATGAGCAGATATTCCCAAAATGTTTTGCAACTAACATTTCCCTATGCTGTTTAGGGTGTTAGAATTGATAACCATTCCTTTAATTATGTAAGGAAATAAGCTGGCAGCCAATGCAGCTGTTACAACAATGGTTTAACAAACTGAGTGGGACACAATATCCTATAAGCTACCAAATTTTGGATCATTGTAATTTGTGGTTGGACTTCAGGGGCTGAGCTATGAAGAGTGTGTTCAATACTCTAACTATGGGGTGTCCAAGGCATGTCAGAATAATGAAAAGTATCTTCTCAACTTTTCTCTTTGATGAAAGGACAAAATGTGACCAGGTTTATACACATGGTTCTGGATTGTATTGAAACAGGCATTGTAAGGTTTCCTCTTAAATTGCAAGTTGCAGCTGTTGACATAACAAGTTTTGCACATATATATCTGATGCACCAGTTGGGCACATTTCTAGAACTGGGGGACTTTTAGTAGTCATTTCTGCCATAGACACCTCAGGAATGGACTACTGCAATTTGCTCTGAATGGAGCTTTTCTTAAATAAGTCTTATAATCTATAATTGGTCAAGGAGTCAGTTGTGTGAGAAGTATTACTGACAAGTCATTCCCATGTGTTATCTGCTTCACTATATTAATTCTTGTTTCCCCCCTGATTCTAACTCAAGTTTCTCTTTATTTCTTTATCTCTGCAATTCATATGACTGGTCCAATAGCTTCAACCTGAATATAAGAATGGGCAATTAAGAATATATAAATTCTTTTCAATTAAAAAAAATCATCCAGTATAGGAATGCTACTACACTACAACAACTGCTGCCAAATGGTAGCATGTCTATTTTTATCTTGTCTTGTCTTGTTCTTTTGGGGATGGTCTCCCACTTTTAGTGATTCAAGTCCACAGACTTAATGGAAGATGAAGAGGTTATCTTTAACATCTTTTGGATATTGTGCAGAAGGTCACTATATTATTAATATTGTAATTACTGACAATAAAATGTTGCAGGAATTGACTTCTAAAGCTTTATGCTGAAGATCCAGTATTTTCAATTTTGTAATTTATACCGATGCATGTTTACTTGCTTTTTATTTTTTTATTTTTTTTCTATCTTTGAGTAGAAAAAACTGAGAAAGAATGAATGACCCAAGGTCAGTCAGCTCTTTTGTGCCTAAAAGAGGACTAGAACTCACCATCTCCCAGTTTCTAGCTTTATGCCTTTCAAATTATACTAAACTCACTCTTCAAATGTAATAATTTTGTTGGTTTCATGCATAAAACAGGACTACAATTCATAGTCTGCTGGTTTTTACCCGGATACCTTAACTACTAAGCCTAAATTTCTCTCCATCTTTCCTTATCATGACTAAACTATTACATTTTTTTATCTGTCTTCAAAGAGACAACATTTGCCCTCCTTCAGCCATCTTTTCTTTCATTCATTCCCCAAGCTTTCTCAACAATCATGTATAAGGGAATATCACCTGGCCCTGGAGATTTAAATGGATTCAGATTGAAAAACCATTCCCATATCATTGTTCTATTCATCTCAAGAACAAGAACTGATCATTTGAGACAGAAACATTCTCTCCAAAAATCATAACAACCTCTTTCACAGTATTACAAGATGATATGCTGAATTGTACTGAATTGTGTTCAATACATAAAACCCCAAATCATGTGACAATCTCAGTTTGTTGTAAGAACTGAATTCTGTACCCAATATTGGGCCATCCTGGATGAAAACATTATGGAAGAGGATGGCTTGTTGCTCTGTAGAGTATCGCTGTTCTGGTGGCCGTGGCAGTGACCATGAAGTCAATGGCAGGGATCAATGGCTGATGTCCTTAAGCAGTGGCAGTGGAAAGGGGATCAGGCTGGAGAGGGAAACTCATTATTGGTGTCAGCCCTCTAGCAATGTGAACATGAGCTCCACTTATTGGCATACATAAGTGCCTTTGCATTTTCTCTCTATGATTTGCCCTCAACATATTGCAATACAATAGTTATCTAATTATTTAAGTGGCCATTGAGATAATGTGTTTTGTCATTCTTTACCGTGGTTTGTCTACTCCTTAATATTAGGCAGAAAAAGTAACAGGAAATGTCATTTTATTCAGAAAGTTACCACAGATATAACTTAAATGTGAACTGAAATTGTTATGTATTTAGCTAATTCATAAGGTCTGTTATAACAAATGGTTAACTGATAGTCTTATTTGAATTATAGACTGCCTGTCTGTATAACTTTAAGCCTTGGTTTTAGGCAGGAATGAATACTTTAAATTGATTGGCCGCCGCCTAGTGGCGGTCCATATAAATATGAGTCAAGCAGCTGCTAGAGCTGCTTCTGTGAGAACTAAATAAAGAGCTGTTATTTCTACAACGTGTCTTCAATGCCTCGCTGTTCCCACTACACAACAGTGGCGACGAAGGTGGAATTATGCTGCTAGGAGGAAAAGAGCTAAGTCACTAAGGGGTAAGACCAGGCATCAGTGCCCTGGTTGGAACCGTGTTCCCCCCTTCTGCCTGCCAGTATGCAAATGCTGGAGGTAGCACATTCCTTGAGACCCATCCCTAGGAACCTCACAGAAGCCCTAGCAGCATAAGGCATTGGAGATGCCGTAACAGCCTGACCATGGCCAAAGTCGGCAAGCTTTCCGAGTTCAATGTGACACACCCCGAAAGATGGAGTTTGTACGTCTCAAGAGTTGAAAACTATGTCAGAGCGAACCAGGTCAGAGAAGATAATTTAAAAGCTGCAACCTTGTTGAGCGTGTATGGCCAAGCCACCTTTGATATAGCGGAGAACCTAGTCGCTCCGGCTACCTTGGAGTCAGTCACTTTTGCTGACTTGAAATGAAGGCTGAAGGAGCACTTCGAACCGAGACTGTCCATTATCACATATAGACAAGTGTTCGAGCAGTGAGAACAGCAGCCAGGTGAAACTGTTGCTGAATTCGTGACCGCCCTACGCCAAGCATTCCAGCTCTGCGAGTTTCCCGACCTAGAGGACCAGCTACGGGACCGACTGGTATGTGGCCTGAGAAGCAGGGACTTACATCAGAGGCTGCTCACTAAAGAGACCCTGACATTCCAGGATGCCCCGAAAGAGGTAATGGCAGAAGAGGCCGCAGGTGGAGCCGTCAAGGCTTTACATCCCTCGAAGAATTCCCCCAGCCAGACGGCTGTGCATCATGAAGAGTCAGAGAGAACCAAAGACCCAGATGTAGGCATTGAGATCGACCGGGTGCATAAGATCCCAGAAAGAAGGCAGTGGCCACTTGACAAGGCAGCCTTCTTCCCTAGCTGTCAGGGCTGCAGAGGTCGACACCAGTGCTCAGAATGCCAGTTCCGTGCAGCTGTGTGCCGAGCATGTGGCAAACAAGGCCACATCGCTGCCATCTGTAAAGGTTGTCAAAGGGAAGCTCCACGCGATGACTTCCCCAGGAGAGATAATGGGGCCCTGGGGCAGAATAAAGTAGGATTTTGCTCTGGAAGAAGGAGCATTCATATTTAGGGAACCAATCGCCCCCTAAAAAAAGCTTAGACTAAAAGTCAAGCTACAAGGAGTTCCATGCACCATGGAACTGGACACTGGGTCATGTCTTACAAGACTTTTAACTACATTTGCAGAAATGGCGGGAAACGAGTCAGGCTCAAACCATCCGATTTAATTTTGACTGATTTTCAAAATTCCCATGTAGCGGTCAAAGGAGAAGCTATGCTTAAAGTAAAATTCAAAGAGTTTGAGGGTCCCCTCAACATCGTGGTGGTGGAAGGCCAGCAAACAAGCCTGATCAGCTTAGATTGGTTTGATGCCCTGGGCATCCATGTGACTGGCATCAACAGAACCCAAACAGCAGATTTGGCAGCTGTTTGCAAGGAGTTTGCGGACGTATTCAGTCCCAATTTAGGGAAATACAAAGGAGCACCAATTGCTCTCCACCTTGATCCAACCATGGCCCCAATCACAGTAAAGCCTCACAGAGTGCCTTTCGCCCTGAAACCTAAAATTGATGCAGAGTTAGACAAGCTCGTTCAATAGGGAGTCTTGCAACCCGTTGAAAGCTGTGTGTGGGAAACCCCCATAGTCACACCAGTCAAGCCTAACGGAGAGGTGTGCATCTGCGCTGATTATAAGTGCACTATAAATAAGGCACTGCAGCAGCATGTGTATCCGGTACCTGTAATTAGCCACATTCTGGCATCCTTACAAGGAGGTCGCTTATTTGCAAAGCTGGACCTGGCACAGGCTTACCAGCAGCTGCCTGTGGATGACACCTCTGCAGAGGCTCAAACTATAGTTACCCATAGAGGGGCTTTCAAGGTCAAGCGCCTGCAGTTTGGGGTCAGTGTAGCCCCAGGGCTCTTTCAAAGTATGATGGAATGCATGTTAAAAAACATTCCAGGTGTGTGTCCTTATTTTGACAATGTTTTTTTAAAATAATTTTTATTGAATACAAAAGAAAAAAGAAAAAAAAGATTAAAAACTATTGAACATAGTGTATCATCTTTGACATACATCTTTGTCTAGACATTCTGTATTATACATATACTTTATACATTTCAAATATTCTTCCCTCTATTTACATCCCTTCTAATGACCTTCCTTCTTTTTTTCCTTCCATTTGTAAAATTTATTCCAGCTTAAATAGTATTCTGTTTCCTCCTGATTTTTTAATTCTTTAGTCATCTTATCCAATTCTGCGCAATACAAAATTTTCCTTATTAACGCATCTCCACTAGGCACTTCAGTTGCTTTCCAATTTTGGGCAAACAAAATTCTTGCCGCCGTTATCACCTGAATAATTAGGTATATATCATCTTTGTTTATATTTTTTTCTAAAATGCCAAGTAGTAGCATCTCTGGTTTATATTGAGTTTTTTTACCCATCATTTCTGTTATCCAATTCCAAACCCTCTGCCAATAAACCTGTACCTCTTTGCAAGCCCACCAAACATGAAAAAAGTACCCTTTTCCCTTTTACACTTCCAACAAAGTGGTGAGTAGCCACTATACATTTTTGCGAGCCTAGCCAGTGGCAGGTGCCATCTAAAGAGCATCTTATAGAGATTTCCCTTATAAGTTGTCATCAATGTAATTTTGCAATTATGTTCCCAGGTTTGCTGCCATTGGTCCAGGTTTATAGCGTGCCCCAAATCTATTGCCCAGGTAACCATCGTTTCTTTAACTTGTTCTTCAAATAATTTATATTCTAACATATATTTATATATTTTTTTAATTTGTTTTTTCTCCGAGCCTAATAATATTTTATCAAGCCCCGTATCTTGTCTATTAATTCCCCATTCTTTCTTGTCTTTCATGTATCTTGCTTGTATCTGAAGATAAGACCACCATTGCAAAGCAATCCCCTGTTGTCTTAACTCTTGCCTCTACTTTAGATATCCTTCCTCTGATAGGATATCTTTGTATATGATGACCCTATCTTGCCTATAAAGGTTGGGGTATGTAACTGCTTCTAATGGTGAGAACCAGCCTGGGAGTTTTGTGTAGTATTGGCATTTAACTATATTCCAGCTTTTTATTAGTTCTTGCCGGACTTTATGCCTCAGAAAGTATTGATGGTTCCTGCTTTTATCTGTCCATAGGTGGGCATGCCAGCCCTGATGGAGATCATGCCCCTCTAATAGTAAACATCTTTTATTTTCCAATATTATCCAATCCCTGATCTACGTCAGGGCCGCAGCTTGATAGTACAACTCCCAATCCGGGAAGCCTAATCCCTCTCTCTCTTTAGCATCCTGTAGAGACTTTTGTTTTATCCTCGCCTTCCTTCCTTGCCACACAAAATCTAAAGTTAACTTATTCAACTCTTTAAAGAATTTTTTATCTAATTGGATTGGAATATTTTGGAATAGAAAGTTATTTTTGGGTAAAATATTCATTTTCACCGCTGAGATTCTTCCTAGAAATGAAAGATGTAGGTTTCTCCAGCGATCTAGGTCAACTTTTATACGTTTAACTAATTTTCCGTAGTTATCCTCTCTAATTGATGAACAACGTGCTGACATAACAATACCCAAATATTTTATTTTAGTAACTACTTGTATTCCTAATTTTCCCCCAAGATTTTCTTTTTGCGTGTTAGTCATATTTTGCTATAATCTTGTTTTATTTCTATTTATTTTCAAGCCTACCACCTCTCCATATTCCTCCAATAATTCAAAAAGCTTCTGACCTGATTGCACGGGATCTTCCAAAATAAATACTAAATCATCGGCATATGCTTGGAGTTCATATTTTTCCTTCTTAATCTCAAGCCCTTTAATTTGCTCTTCTTGCCTTACAGTCCTAGCTAAAATCTCCAATGTATATATAAACAATAACGGCGAGAGAGGACATCCTTGTCTTGTACCTTTCTGAATGTTGAATTTGTTGGTGGCCTCACCGTTTATTATAATCTGGGCATTCTGTTCGGAATATATTGCAGCTATAACATTTAAAAAATTTTCTCCAACATCCATTAGTTTCAATTGTTGGATCAAAAATAGCCAATTAACATTATCAAATGCCTTCTGTGCATCCAAGAATAAGAGTGCCATTTGGCAATCGCTATGTAATTCGTAGTATTCCAATATGTCTAAAATTGTCCTTATATTCCGCTTAGTCTGCCTATTTGGGAGGAAACCATTTTGGTCACAATGTATGAAGTCAATTAAATAATTTTTAAATCTCTCTGCCATTATTGATGCAATGATCTTATAATCGATGTTTAGTAGGGAGATAGGCCTATAATTTTGTATCTGTGTTCTTTCTGCATCTTCTTTTGGTATTAATACTATATTTGCGTCTAACCAGGATTTAGGTATTTTCGCTTCAGTTAAAACATCATTGAAAATTTCTAATAGGTGTTGATTAAGTACGTTTTGGTGTTCTTTATATAATTCCACTGGTATTCCATCTGGGCTGGCCGCTTTATTGGTTTTTTGTTTACTTATAGCCATAGTTATTTCAATCATACTTATTTCCTCATTTAACATGATTTTTATTTCCTCTGGTATCTTCGGTGTATCTGTCTTTTCCAAATAGTCTATTATCTTTTCTACACTTTGTTCCTCACTCCTCTTATATAAGTTTTCATAATATCTTTGAGCAATTCCCCTTTTAATTATCTCATCATGTTGAATCTCTCCTTCCTCATCTTGCAAATTAACAATCTGTTGCTTCTCTTTCTGCCTTCTCAGTTTATACGCCAACCATCTTCCAGGTTTATTCGCGTATTCAAAATTATTTTGTTTGGCAGCCTTAAGTTGTTGTGCTAAGCGAGTCTTCTATACAAAGTTTGTATTTAATTCCATTTTACTTTTCAAACTTTTATTATTTAGGTCACCCTGATATTGTGTTTCAGCCTGTTTATATTCTTCTTCCAGTCTTATCCTATGTTGTTTTTTTCCCTTATTTCTCTTGGCCATATATGAGATTGCAACTCCCCTCATGTATGCTTTAGCTGTATCCCAAGTATTCTGCAAAGATGTATCCCCATTTTTATTCATTTGAAAGAAAAAGTGCATTTCTTTCTCCATCTTTTCCTTAAACTCTTTTTCTCTAAGAATCACTCTTTGAAGAGTCCATCTTGGCCGGCTCCTTTGCCCTTTCCAGCAAAAACTTATAGGATTATGGTCCGCCCAAAGACTAGGTTCTATATTAATTCCTTGAATTTCCGAATCTAATTTTTTTGAAAGCCATAACATATCAATCCTGGTCCACGAGCTATGTCTATTAGAGTAATATGTATATTCCCTTTTGTCTATATTTCTTTCCCTCCAAGCATCTTGCAAGTTAAGGTCTGTGCACATCTCAAAAAAAGTTCTGGGAAGTATTTTTTTGTTTCCTTTCCTTGCCTCATTACTTTTATGGTCTTTTGTTCTATCTACTATCGCATTGAAATCTCCAATCATACAAAACCCATCTCCCTCTAAGTCGCTAAGCTTGCTGTGTAGATCCTTAAAAAAAGATACTTGGGCTCCATTTGGTGCGTAAACTACGACAATTATTATATTTTTTTTGTTCAGATTAGCCTCCACTATCAAGATCCTTCCCTCTTTGTCCTTATAGATTTGTTTGGAAGCTATCTCCTGTCTAACATACAATGCAATTCCTCTTTTTTTTTTTCTCATCTAGTGAGGTGTATAGTCTTCCTAATTTAGGTTGCTCTAATAGATACTTTTGATCATTTTTTATATGAACCTCTTGTAATGTAATGACATCCGCATTTAATTTAATAAGTTTACTAAAAACTTTCCGCCGTTTTACTGGTGAATTCAAACCCCTAATATTCGTTGACCATATCCTATACTCCTCTCCCATTAACTTGTTTCTGTCGTGCCTTAGTGCTTCGAGTAATCCTTATTTCCTTCGACTCCTCAAGGCTTCTCCCCTGTTGTCCTAATCCATCTTGTCCTCCTCCCCCTTTTACTTCCTCTATACCCTGCTCTGTCCCTCTTTTATCCAACATTCGTTCACCTTCTCCTTTTTCAACCATCGCATTTCCTTCTCCATGATCTCCCAGCTCTTCCTCTGAGATACAGTATTGTCTATGAAAGTCTTCAGCTTTCTCCAACGTATCCAACCTAAATCTCTTCTCCTGCCAAGTCACAATAATCCCCTCTGGTGTTAGCCATCTGAAGTTCACATTACTTTGGTGCAACCTAGACGTCAAAAATTGATAGTTCTTCCGTAGGTCTCTCATTCTTTTAGGTATTTGTTTTAGCACTGTAATTTGTTTCCCTCTGTACTCCAGCTGTTCATCACGTGTCTTATATAATATTTCATCTCTAATTGTCTTTTTTATAAATTTCACGTGAACTTCTCTAGGCAAATTATATCTTCTCCCATAATTTGTCTGCACCCTATATGTCTCGTCCATTGCAGCAATCATCTTCTCTTTGTCTATCCCAAGAGCTCCAATCAGTAGGTCTGCCATCTTATCTTGAAGGTCTTCCCCTCTCTCCTCAATGACGTTTTGGAATCTAAGATATTGAGCTGCCTTTTCCGCTTCCAGTAGCGTCACCGCTGTCACTAATTCTTTGTTAGCCAAAGTTAAATTTTTATTCATCTCTTCAACCTTCTTCTCCTCATTATCCATTCTTCGTTCTACTTCCAATAGTTTCTGTTCATTTTTTACAATTTGCTGTTGGAAGGCCTCAAATCTTCCATCCATTGCCTGAATCTTCTCTTTCATTTCTCCTGTATCATTCCTTACCCCTTCTAACTCCTTCTTGATTTCCTCATGATTCTTAAACATAGCTTCCTGCATTGCCTGCATCATTACCTGAAGGTCTTTAAATGAGTTAGAACGCTCCTTTTGAAGCATATCATCTAACAATTTCTGACTCATGGGGCTAGAACTTTGTATTGTATTTTTTTTCCCCGCCAATCTTAGTCAGATTTGGATTACTTGCCATTTTTTGTAAACTTTTCCACAACTTACTGTTCCTCCAAAATAACCACTTTTCACTTCCCTCTTTTTTTCCTTCCACTTTTTATCAGTATCATGGTCTGTAAATATAACTCTGTCAGTATATTTCACGTTCTAGTACCACAGTACCAAATGTTAGTTTTAAGCTTCCCCAATTTTTGTTCTAACTTGTGAGGTTATAATTTAATAGTCCAATATTCCCTTCAGTCTCTCTTGAATTTCCCTTCTCTTGGCAATCTCCTTTCAGAAACTGCCAATCATTGTTCCAATCCAGTTCCTTCTGTCAATCAATCACTGTTCCTTCCCAGAGAAGCCACCTTTCATCAGCCGATCTGCTCCAAGGTCAAAATCAAAACCAAAAAATCAGAAATCTCAAACAGATCTTTGGCAACAATTAAGATTAAAAAAAAAAAAAGTCACTGTCCCTTTAAGAAAAACTCTGAGTCTCAAATCCTTGCTTCCTGGCTTCCTCCTAATCGGGCCTTTTCCAGCCTCTCTTCTTATCACTTTCACTTGCCGCCAGCTCACCGCTACTCCAACATTCTTTTTGCCAGGCTTTCGTTTCTTAGCAACCCCTTTAATTGCATCTTCCAAGTCTACTCACAAAGGTTTCAGGAAAAACAATCAAGTCAAATCTGATACACCGTCGTTCTACTGTTTCTTCGCTAGCTCCGTCCAGCTGTCATGTCATTCAGCGGCTATTACTGGTCGCCTTCTTCCCGGTCTGCTCGGTTCTGGGTTTCACCCACTTCCCGATGTCAGTCGCCACCAACGACAGAACAGCAGGTCGCCCACACCTTCCGCCGCCCCTAGGAGGCTTCTCTCAGCTCGAAAGAGCCCCACGAGCCTGGGATAAGCGATTGGAGATGCTGGAGAGATCGTTCGCACCTCCGCTCGCTCTGACAGCTGGCTCCACCCCCTTATTTTGACGATGTTTTAATTGCTGGGGAGTCAGCACAGATACTTGCAGAATGTTTAAGGGCTGTTCTTCAGCGTTTCCGTGAAGCGGGGCTGAAGCTCAAAAGAGAAAAATGTCAAATAGGAGTCAGCTCCACAGAGTTCCTAGGTTTCCGGATCGATGCTGCTGGACTATACCCCGCTGATTCAAAGCTTAAGGCTATTTTGCAGGCTCCCTGACCTAAGTCAAAAGGGGAGTTGCAGGCATTTCTGGGGTTACTTAACTTTTATCATGCCTGTCTTCCTCACAAGGCTGCGTTAGCAGAGCGTCTACACAGGCTCTTAGATAAAAGGGCACCATGGCAATGGACTAGCGCCCACGAAAATAGTTTCAAAGCAGTCAAATCACTGCTGTCTTCAGACTCTGTATTAACACACTTTAATGAAAAACGGCCTATCAGTATTGCATGTGATGCATCCTCATAAGGGATAGAAGCAGTTCTGAGCCATATAATGGCAAACGGGCAGCAAGCACCCATAGCTTATTACTCAAGGACACTTTCCCCCGTGGAAAGAAATTACACGCAAATTGATAAGGAGGCTTTAGCCATAGTTGCCGGGATAAAGAAATTCCATGATTTCCTTTATGGTCACCCATTTATGGTCTTTACAGACCACAAGCCTCTCCTTGGTCTGTTCACTGCAGACAAGCAAACCCCTCAGATCCTATCTCCAAGAATGCTGAGGTGGTCAATCTTTATGGCAGCCTACAATTACAGGCTAGTTCATAAGCCTGGAAAAGAAATGGGTCACGCTGATGTACTCAGCAAACTGCCCCTGCCTAACTTAGAACCAGACCCCACACCTGCTGCACGCATCCTGTCAATTCAGGATTTGCCAGAATCTCCTCTTCACGCAGGGGATGTGGCTGCCGAGACAGCCTCCGACAAAACTCTTAGCTGAGTTTTGAACTGGGTGCTGAGGGGTGGGGGGGGCAGGAACCAGTCCTGGAACAGAGTTTCAGAGTTTTATTAGAAGACAGGACGAGCTGTCTGCACACAAGGGATGCATTCTATGGGGGAGTAGAGTCATAGTCCCACACACATTAAGGGAAAGAGTCTTAGAATCTCTGCATGAGGGACATCCGGGAATAGTAAGGATGAAGGTACTCACGAGAAGCTACCTGTAGTGGCCAGGGTTGGATAAGGATATTGAGGCTCAAATTAAAGGATGCCAGGTTTGCCAACAGTCCATACCTGAAATGCCTCAAGCCCCAGTACATCGCTGGGAAACTACGCAAACTCGCTGGTCTAGGATTCACATAGACTATGCAGGACCCTTCCAAGGACAGGTGTTCCTCATTGTAGTGGACAGTCACTCAAAGTGGTTCGAGGTAGCACCTGTCCCTTCTATGACTACTGCCAGGAACATCCAGGAACTGCGCAGGATCTTTGCCACACATGGCTTACCCAATGTAATCGTATCAGATAATGCAGCACAATTTACTGCTGCAGAATTTCAGTCATTTCTAAAGTCTAATATGATTAGACACGCCACTTCTGTCCCGTTTAACCCAGCCTCTAATGGTCAAGCGGAAAGAATGGTCAGAATGACGAAGAAGCACTTAAAAGAATAACCAAGGGCGATTGGCATCCCAGGTTGCCAGACTTTTTGCTCTGCCAACACACAACTCCATGAACCTCAACGGGTCATAGCCCAGCGGAGCTAAGATGGGGACGGCGGCTAACCATGAAGCTGGACCATCTCCATCCAGACCGAATTGCAGCAGAGTCAGCATAGCACAAGCCCCCGAGGAATTTGCAAGTCGGCGACTGAGTTTGGGCAAGGAACTACGGTCAAGGGGCACTGTGGGTGGTAGCTGTGGTTTCTAAGGTGTCAGGACCACTCTCTTATGAAGTGGTCCTGGAAGACAGGCATGTTTTGTGCCGACACATTGATCAACTGCATCGGCGGCAGGCTAGTCAAACCCTCATCGCCAACCAAGAGGAGAGCCAAGGGCTGCCTGACAGCAGTGGCGTGTCTGAACCACCAGGGTCCTGCGTGACTCAAAGAGTTGAGTTGCTACCGACTAAAGGAACAGTGCCCACAGATCAGAGCTTGCTGGAGGACTTATTCCCCAGCCTTTCCAAGACTGCTTCACCCACGGACATGTGTACTGGTCTACCCAGACAGACCAGCCAAATGGGGACTGGTCTACCTGGCCAGAAAAGGCCAACAGAGACTGGTCTACCCGACCCAAGTAGTTCATTAGACTCTGGTCTACCCAGCCAGCCAAGGGTAGATCAGGAACCTGTGGCAGAGATGCGGCGATCAGGACAATCGCGGAAGCCGGCAACATATCTAAAGGACTATGTACATTGTATGGATATGTGATTAACCTAGGGGGAGGGGTGTTATGTATTTAGCTAATTCGTAAGGTCTATTATAACAAACGGTTAACTAATAGTCTTATTTGAACTATAGACTGCCTGTCTGTATAACTTTAAGCCTTGATTTTAGGCGGGAATGAATACTTTAAATTGATTGACCGCCACCTAGTGGTGGTCCGTATAAATATGAGTCAAGCAGCTGCCAGAGCTGCTTTTGTGAGAACTAAATAAAGAGCTGTTATTTCTACAACGTGTCTTCAATGCCTTGCTGTTCCCACTACACAACAGAAATGACAAAATTTTGAATAGTAATAAGATGATCAATTACATGCAAATGTCTTCTTAATTAACTAATTTATCTAATTTAATTAACTGTTTTATCTTGTTTTGTGCTACTTGGGCTTGCTGCCTATTGCCAGCTTCGCGGTAGCTTTCTTTGCTCGGAAGTTGCCAGACACTTTTAATGAAGCCAAATTCATTACTTTCAGCATGCTGGTGTTTTGCACTGTGTGGCTGACTTTTGTTCCAACTTACCTGAGCACAAAGGGGAAAAATATGGTCACTGTGGAGATCTTCTCTATCTTAACCTCCAGTTCCGGATTGCTGGGTTGTATCTTTGCTCCCAAGTGCTACATTATTCTGTTGAGACCTGACCTGAACAAAAGAGAGCGCTTAATCAGCCGTAAAACGTGAAGATGTCAGTTTTGCAGTGCCTGCAACCTCAATATAACCAGAAGATATTTAAGTGACATAGCCTTGTATATTCATGATTTATATTCTTTCTTTCTTTCTTTCTTTCTTTCTTTCTTTCTTTCTTTCTTTCTTTCTTTCTTTCTTTCTTTCTTTCTTTCTTTCTTTCTTTCTTTCTTTCTTTCTTTCTTTCTTTCTTTCTTTCTTTCTTTCTTTCTTCTTTCCTTCCTTCCTTCCTTTCCTTTCCTTTCCTTCCTTCCTTCCTTCCTTCCTTCCTTCCTTCCTTCCTTCCTTTCTTTTCCCTTCCTTCCTTCCTTCCTTCCTTCCTTCCTTCCTTCCTTCCTTCCTTCCTTCCTTCCTTCCTTCCTTGTATACTTACTTACTTACTTACCTTTATACTTACTAACTAACTAACTAGCTTGTTTACTTGTTTACTTACTTACTTCCTAGTTTATATGTCCACTCTGCTCATTTTCTGGCACACACATATAGAGGCCATAATCTGACATCTAAACCAACTAAATCCCTTTGAAAATGGAACATAATTTTATTACAGTTTATACAGTATACAATATACTGCACGCCCAACAAAGCTGAGCATCCTTGGGAAAAAGCAGAGCTAGAGTTTGTATTCTTTTGGCCCACTGCAGATGAAAGACATGGCCACAGAAAAATGAAGATACAGTGAAAATTACAGCTTTTATGTTGGAACACAAATACCTTCCTTTGACATTATTATTATTTACTGCTTCCCACTAGGTCAGCATGACAGCTATACTGTAGTTGAGGTATGGTCAGCAGATAAAAGTAATCTGGTTTATTAGGCCACAGGTTCCTGTTTTAATTTTCTCCTCTTCAGTTTGCTGTTAGTATTTTTTTTACAAGGGTAATATCAGCAATATTTTTTTTTTGGGGGGGGGTTTGCAGATCATAGAGGTATGCAAGTGAATACAGCTGACATGTGTATTGGGGTTTAATATCTCTGGCTAGATAATAATATTAAAAAGTACAAATAGTACAACTTAAAAGATCTATCAGTTTCATGCCTCCAATTCATAATATGCAATTAAGCTCCATCCTCAGTATCTTAATGCCTGCCAAAAAAGCATATCTTCAAGGATTTCCACAATGTTAAGAGCTTGCAGCCTGATGGATGACATGTGGAAGGTTTTGCAGGGCAGGGTTGGCTATGGAAAATGCAAGTCTCCCAAGCACTTCTATATGGCAACATTTAAGTAATTGGTCATGGGACACAATATCCTATAAGCTACCAAATTCTGGATCATTGTAATTTGTGGTTGGACTTCAGGGGCTGAGCTATGAAGAGCGTGTTCAATAATCCAACTATGGGGTGTCCAAGGCATGTCAGAATAATGAAAAGTATCTTCTCAACTTTTCTCTTTGATGAAAGGACAAAATATGATCAGGTTTATACACATGGTGCTGGATTGTATTGAAATAGACATTGTAAGTGTTCTGTTCACACAAGCAGACATTTGAGACGAGGCAGTTCACAACAAAAGATGTCTTTTTATTGGTACATTCACTGAACAGAAGCAAATGAACAATGGCAACAAGCCCTTTTATACACCCCGTGCAAAGGGATGCTCAGCCAATGATTGCAGGCTATTCTCCCGCCTTGCTATTCTCCCGCAAGGCTGGAGACAGCCTGTCTGGGTCCCGGGCAGACACGTGGTCTGCCCAGGTCTCTGCAACTGTTCTGGTCTCTGCAACCTTTCTGCAGACTTCCTGAGCCTTGCTGAATGACTCAGCAAGTCCCAGGACACAACACCCCTCCCCCCTTTGCTTAGACAACACTGTCCCTGTTGTTTAACAGCACTAGGCCAAAGTCAGCCCGGCAACAGCCAGGTGGTCACCCCCCTACTCCTTGCAACCTCTTTCCCATTAGGGTTCCGTGGAATCCACGTTCTTTCACTCTTCGAAAACATGGGCCTCGCATGACCTGAGATATTCTTGTAAATACTTAGGCGGACCCTTAACCCGCTCAGATCTTCATGGAGCAAGATGAGGGGCTGGTGTGATGCTATTTGGGGGAAATGTATTAGGTGCCTGGAGTGCCTGCTCCCGGTTTGCGCAAAACAAACCAGAACTTTGTCGCCCAGAAGACTCAGGGGTTCCCCCTGACTGCTGACTGGCTGGATCCGCTAAACCCAAACCAGAGTTCCTTGGCGGGGTCAAGTTCCCCGAGTCCCTTGGTGGGGTGGAGTTCCCCGAAGGTCCTTGGGACTCCCCTTGGGAGCAATGTCCCTCGAGCCCAAGGCCAGCAGCCGGAGTGCCCTGAGTAGCCGATTTACGGCCATTTGCCCCAAACCAGGGACC
This sequence comes from Azemiops feae, assembly GCA_023970755.1. Taxonomy (NCBI): domain Eukaryota; kingdom Metazoa; phylum Chordata; class Lepidosauria; order Squamata; family Viperidae; genus Azemiops; species Azemiops feae. Next base: position 64,617 of record JALGBA010003883.1, on the reverse strand, counting down.
TCTGCCAGAGTCAGGAGCCGCCTCCATGGCAAAAACCCCTGCATCTATGCCAGAGTCAGGATCCGCCTCCATAGCAAGACCCTCCTCTGGAGCATGCAGAGACCCCCCGCTTGGAGAGACTGTGAACCACAATCGTAATTGGGGTCCCCCTCCCCCCCAAGAGTGGAGTCAGGGGAGGAAACGTGGCCAGGAAACCTCCAGCACAGTTGGTCAATGTGGCGTCGAAGCACACGACCATCCTCTAAGGCCACTTCGTATGACAGTGGCCCAGAGACCTTACAGATTACAGCAGGTACCCAGAGATGCCCGTGCCCATAGTTTCTGGTCCAAACCGGGTCACCCACTTGAAGTCTCCTAGGTGCCCGCGGTTGCGACACATGTGAAGCCACCCAGTCTGGGTGAAGCCTGTCCAGCTTCGTAATAAATCTGCGACCCCAGCGGAGTTCAGCTGGGCTCTTTCCAGTAGCTGTGCATGGTGTGGTGTGGTGTGTAAGGAGAAAATCAGCTAACCTGTGATGCCAGGTCCTTGAGTGATTCTCTTTAATGCGTCCTTTGTGGTGCACTCCATGCATTCAGCCTGACCATTGGTGGCAGGGTGAAAAGGAGCAGACGTGGCATGCCAGATCACGTTGGCTTGGAGAAATGCCTGAAACTCAGAAGAGGTAAATTGGGGACCATTGTCTGATACTAAAACATCAGGAAGACTATGGGAAGCAAAGATTCCTCTGAGCACCTGGATGGTCCTGGCAGTAGTAGTGGAGGAAACAGGAATGACCTCTAGCCACTTGGAATGGCTATCCACAAGGAGGAGGAAGAATTGCCCCTGAAAGGGCCCAGCATAGTCAATATGTACGCGTGACCATGGAGTGAGTGTCTCCTCCCACCTATGTACAGGGGCCTGGGGCATCTCTGGCCATGATTGCTGGCACACTTGGCACCCATGAACCTGGGCCTTAATGTCCTTATCGAATCCAGGCCACCAAAGATGGCTGCACGCAAGCGCCTTCATTCTCACTACTCCCAGATGTCCCTCGTGAAGGGAGAGCAAGACTCTAGTCCTCAATGAGGCTGGGATGACTACTCGGTTGCCCCACAGGATACACCCCTTGAATGTGGACAATTCATGCTTCCTACACCAGAAGCTTTGGAAGTCTGTACCAGGACACATGTCAGGCCATCCTGACAACACGTGTGTCAGCACGCGTGCAAGCGTGTGATCAGTGGCAGTTTCAGCAGCCACATCCCTAGCATTGAGGGGAGATTCAGGTAAGTCCTGAATAGACAGAATGTGTACAGCAGGAGTAGGGTCTGCCTCTATTTGTTTAAGAGGTAACCTACTTAGGCCATCAGCATGGCCCATCTCCGTACCTGGTTTGTGAACCAGGGTGTAATCATAAGCTGCTAAGAAAATAGACCATCTCAGCATTCTAGGAGATATAATCTGAGGAGTTTGTTTATTGGTTGTAAACAACCCCAGCAAAGGCTTGTGGTCAGTATAGACCGTGAAATGGCGTCCATACAAGAAATCATGAAATTTCTTGATGCCTGAGATTATTGCCAAGACTTCCCTGTCAATCTGCGCGTAATTACGCTCTGCAGATGAGAGGGCCCTAGAATAGTAGGCCACAGGGACCTGAGTTCCATCTTCCTTGAGATGACTTAACACTGCTCCTACCCCATAAGGGGAAGCATCACATGCGATGCACACAGGCAAATGCTCATTGAAGTGAGCCAGTACAGCATTGGAGGACAGCAAAGCCTTGACTTCTTTAAAAGCCTTTTCATGGACCTTTGTCCATGCCCATGGAGCCTGCTTGTCTAAGAGCCGGTGTAGCAGCTCAGCCACAGCAGCCTTGTGGGGGAGAAATGAATGGTAAAAATTAAGGAGGCCCAGAAAAGCCTGAAGTTCCGTCTTTGACTGGGGACTAGGGGCCAGTTGGATGGCTTGGAATTTGGACTCTGCAGGGTGGATGCCTTCTGAATCAATACGAAACTCTAGAAATTCGGTGGATGTTACACCTATTTTGCATTTGTCTTGCTGTAGCTTCAGCCCAGCTTGGCGGAAACGCAGCAAGACAGCTCTCAGCCTTTCAGCCAAGTTTCCAGAGGACTCTCCTGAAATGAGGATGTCATCAAAACAGGGGCAGACCCCCGGAATACCCCTGAGCATTCGCTCCATCACCCCTTGAAAGATGCCAGGGGCTACATTGACCCCAAACTGCAGCCTCTTTACTTTGAAAGCCCCTCTGTGCGTGACTATAGTTTGTGCCTCAGCTGTTGCCTCATCAACAGGTAACTGTTGATAGGCCTGAGCTAAGTCAAGCTTGGCAAAAAGTTTTCCTCCTTTAAGTGAGGCCAGAATGTGGCTCACCATGGGCACAGGATATGCGTGTTGCTGCAAGGCTTTATTTAAAGTGCATTTATAGTCCGCACATATTCGGACTTCACCATTGGATTTCAGTGGCGTTACTATGGGGGTTTCCCATGGACTACAGTCCACAGGTTCAAGAATGCCTTGTTGGAGCAATTTGTCCAACTCAGCATCAATTTTGCAAAAGGCACCCTCCTTGGCTTGACCCTGATGGGTGTAATGTTTGGATCCAATTTTAACATAATTGGAGGCCCCTTGTATGAGCCAAGTTCTGGGCTGAATACATCAGCAAACTCCTTACAGACTCCTATAAGGCTGGCTGTCTGCAGATGATTCAGACCAGTCACCTGGATCCCAAGTGCCTCGAACCAATCGAGTCCTATAAGACTCGTTTGATCACCCCCAACAACCACCATATCCAATAATCCATTGAAACCCTTACGCTGCACTCTGAGCGTGGCCTCCCCCTTCACACTTACTCGCGAGTTCTGAAAATCCGTGAGAATGAGATTGGAGGGCCTGAGTTTGACTCGTGAGCCACTCCTGAAGCAAACCTTGTTAAAAGTGTCCACAGAAATAATGGAAAGAGCGGACCCTGTGTCCAGCTCCATAGCCAGGGGAACTCCCTGCAACTGTAAATCTATGTGCAGCTTTTTCTTAAGAGGCCTGTGAATCCCTGTCTTAAACACCCCCCTACGGGATGCGCAAAAACCCACCCTGTTTGGGCTGGGTACCTTGGTACCTTTCAGAGGCAATTCAGGGGACCTGTTCTTTTGACGACCCATGCAGGCTGATGCTATGTGGCCTTGCCTGCCACATGCTCAGCAGACAGCAGAATGAAAATGGCAGTCATCCCTCCTGTGGCGACCCCCACAGCCGAAACAGCGAAGGGATGCAGGCGGTGGCCCTCTGCATTCCGGCAGTCTTCTCTCCGCCGACGGTTGAAGTCTGTCCACCTCTTCTTCCTTGGAGTCTTCTCCAAAGGTCTCACGTGTGGCTTCTTGGTGGACGGGGACGGCCGCTGGATGAATCTTTGTAGACTGCAAGGCCTTCACCACGCCGCCGGCTGCTTCTTCTGCTGTGACTTCTCTTAAGGCATCTTGGAACGTGACATCAGCCTTTGCAAACAGCTTTTGCTGCACCTCGCGGCTTCGCAACCCGCACACAAGTCTATCTCGGAGCCTTTCCTCTGCTGGTCCCACTGCTCGAACTGGTGCCTCCAAGCTATTACTGATAGCTTGGGCTCGAAATGCTCATGCAGCATTTTCTTGAGATCGGCATACGCGATCGATTCCAACGGTGCTAGGGCGATAAGATTCTCAGCAATTTCAAAAGTTTCTTGCCCACAGACACACAACAAGGTAGACGCTTTCAGGCCGTCTTCCTGGATCTTATTCACCCAAAAATAGTTTTCAACGCGAGCTGCATACGAGCTCCAGTGTTCCTGGTGTGAAGTGTCGAGTTCACTGAGATGACCCAGCTTGGACATCTTCTTGAACGATGGCCTCGTCAACATCTCTCGCCACAAGGAAGGAGAAGGGGTCCTGCGAAACCAAGCCCACCTCCAGCGTATGTGTACTGGCAGGTGGTTGCTCCTTCTGGACACCGTGCTTCTCTACTCATTCAGGCCTTAGGTGAGTAGGCCTATCTTACTTCTGTAGGCTTCCAAACGGCGAATCCCATCCTCGTCGCCAATGTTCTGTTCACACAAGCAGACATTTGAGATGAGGCAGTTCACAACAAAAGATGTCTTTTTATTGGTACATTCACTGAACAGAAGCAAACGAACAATGGCAACAAGCCCTTTTATACTACCCGTGCAAGGGGATGCTCAGCCAATGATTGCAGGCTATTCTCCCACCTTGCGCATGCACACAAGGCTGGAGACAGCCTGTCTGGGTCCCAGGCAGACACGTGGTCTGCCCGGGTCTCTGCAACCATTCTGGTCTCTGCAACCTTTCTGCAGACTTCCTGAGCCTTGCTGAATGACTCAGCAAAGCCCAGGACACAACAGTAAGGTTTCCTCTTAAAGTGCAAGTTGCAGCTGTTGACAAAACAAGTTTTACACAGATATATCTGATCCACCAGTTGGGCACATTTCTAGAGCTGGGGGACATTTAGTAGTCATTTTTGCCATAGACACCTCAGGAATAGACTACTGCGATTTGTTCTGAATGGAGGTTTTCTTAAATACATCTTATAATCTATAATTGGTCAAGGAGTCAGTTGTGTGAGAAGAATTACTGACAAGTCATACCCATGTGTTACCTGCTTCACTACATTAATTCTTGTTTCCCTCCTGATTCTAATTCAAGTTTCTCTTTATTTCTTTATCTCTGCAATTTATATGACTGGTCCAATAGCTTCAATCTGAATATAAGAACGGGCAATTAAGAATATATAAATCCGTTTCAATTTAAAAAAATCACCCAATAAAGGAATGCTACTACACTACAACAACTGCTGCCAAATGGTAGCATGCCTTTTTATCTTACCTTGTCTTATCTTACCTTGACTTATCTTACCTTGTCTTATCTTACCTTGTCTTACCTTATTTTACCTTACCTTACCTTACCTTATCTTATATTATCTCATCTCGCCTCGCCTCGCCTCGCCTCGCCTTATTTTGCCTTATCTTACCTTGTCTTACCTTGTCTTATCTTATCTTATCTTATCTTACCCTATCTTATTCTATCTTGCCTACCTTGCCTTACCTCGTCTTACCTTACCTCACCTTACCTCACCTTATCTTATCTTATCTTGTCTTGTCTTGTCTTATTTTATCTTACCTTACCTTACCTTAACTTAACTTACCTTAGCTTACCTTACCTTGCCTTATCTTGCCTTATCTTACCTTACCTTATCTCATCTCATTTCATCTCATCTCGCCTTGCCTCGTCTCATCTCGTCTCGTCTTGTCTTCTTATCTTATTTTTTTTCTTTTTGGATGTTCCCCCACTTTTAGAGACTCAAGTTTATAGACTTAATGGAGGATGAAGAGGTTATCTTTAACATCTTTTGGATATTATGCAGAAGGTCACTACATTATTAATATTGTTATTACTGATAATAAAATGTTGCAGGAATTGACTTCTAAAGCTTTATGCTGAAGATCCAGTATTTTCAATTTTGTAATTTATACCAGTGCATGTTTACTTGCTTTTTATTTTATTTTATTTTTTTCTATCTTTGAGTAGAAAAAACTGAGAAAGAATAAATGACCCAAGGTTAGTCTGCTCTTTTGTGCCTAAAAGAGGACTAGAACTCACCATCTCCCAGTTTCTAGCCTTATGCCTTTCAAATTATACTAAACTCACTCTTCAAATGTAATAATTTTGTTGATTTCATGCATAAAACAGGACTGCAATTCATAGTCTGCTGGTTTTTAACCTGATACCTTAACTACTAAGCCTAAATGTCTCTCCATCTTTCCTTATCAAGTCTAAACTATTATATTTTTTTATCTGTCTTCAAAGAGACAACATTTGCCCTCCTTCAGCCATCTTTTCTTTCATTCATTCCCCAAGCTTCCTCAACAATCATGTATAAGGGAATATCACCTGGCCCTGGAGATTTAAATGGATTCAGATTGAAAAATCATTCCCATATCATTGTTCTATTCATCTCAAGAGCCAGGACTGATCATTCGAGACACAAACATTCTCTCCAAAAATCAAAACAACCTCTTTCACAGTAATAGAAGATGATATGCTGAATTGTACTGAATTGTGTTCAGTTCAGTTCAATTCAATTCGATTCCATTCAGTTGTTTTAGAATGACTCAGAATGACCCAGCACAGTTGATAGCTGAGAATGTATGTTGGTAGCATGTCTGCTGGAGTTATCCGCTTGACTTAGTGTTGTGGCAAAGCAAGGTATTAATGAAGTCTCATACTGGTTACACATTTTGAGTGATATTTGATATAGAATGTTGAGGAAGGAAATTACATAAAATCCCAAATCATGTGACAATCTCAGTTTGTTGCAAGAACTGAATTCTGTACCCAATGGGGGGCCATCCTGGATGAAAACATTATGGAATAGAATGGCTTGTTGCTCTGTAGAGTATGGCTGTTCTGGTGGCCGTGGCAGTGACCATGAAGTCAATGGCAGAGATCAATGGCTGATGTCCTTAAGCAGTGGCAATGGAAAGGGGATCAGGCTAGAGAGGGAAACTCATTATTGGTGTCAGCCCTCTAGCAATGTGAACATGAGCTCCACTTATTGGCATACATAAGTGCCTTTGCATTTTAACTCTATAATTTGCCCTCAACATATTGCAATACAATAGTTATCTAATTATTCAAGTGGCCACTGAGATAATGTGTTCTGTCATCTACCTGTTTCTTTACCGTGGTTGGTCTACTCCTTAATACTAGGCAGAAAAAGTAATAGGAAATGTCATTTTATTCAGAAAGTTACCACAGATATAACTTAAATGTGAACTGAAATGACTAAATTTTGCATAGTAATAAGATGATCAATTACATGCAATGCCTTCTTTATTAACTAATCAACACTGGTAAGAATCAGAGACAGCTTTAGAATTAAATGCAGCTATTATTTCGGTTTGTGCAAGATCAAAATCATAATGATTTTGTGATTACATATTTCCTTCTCACTGACTGGTAGAACAACTTATTTAGAAGGAGTGTTTTCCCTAATTATATTTTAAAATTCTTTCAAACCATTGTCATTTTCTAGATCTTCTAAAAGACAATATTTTTCCTTCATTCATATCTGAAAACACAAATATTACGGAGTTAGAATTGGGCTCCCTGTCTAAGCAAGAAAGTTCTTCTCTCCTTTAAACATTCAGTCATTCCTTGGTAAATGGGACAGGTCTCATTAACAGTTTAGGAGGTCAGCAAATATATGTTTAATTTTACTATAGGAGGTAATGAGGCAAAAGGCAGCATGTAGGCAAGCAAAGAAGCAGGGAGGCAGGAAAGAGAGGAGACAGAACTGTCAGCACTGATGGGAGGCAGGTTAATGATTTAAAAAGACACTGAGGACATTGGACCCTAGGGATCCTTGAGCACACAAAAAGTTCTCCATTGCAGTACAGTGAAATCCCCATACTATTTTGCAACAAATATGGTTCTTTTCCTCTATATTAATTATATACCAAAGATAAATAAAGTAGCTAAGGGAAATGGGGATGTTATGAACAGAGGAGAGGAGGAAGAATTCTATAAATATTGTAGTTAAAATAGATATAAGGTTTCTTGCTTTTATTATTGATACCTGCTATTTAGTCATGACACAGGGAATACAAGGTTATAATTCCAAAATGAGCAGAATAATCGTTTTGCTGTAAGAGATTCTCATAATAATTCAGGAAATGGGAGAACACAGGAATATACCTTTGAATGGCTTATTTGAATTCACAATATTGACATCAATACTTCTGTTTCTTCTGTTTCCTCACACAGTGAGCCAAACTCAGGTTGCTAAATGTAGGGTATGGCATTCCCCACCAAGAGTTCACAGATATTCACAGTCAGGAGATTTCATCTATGGAGGTATCATTTCTTTCTCTATCATCAATGGCAAGAAAATAGACTTCATCCAACTTCCACTCGAACCTGCCTTAACAGAGACGTTGGTATTCCTTCTTTACTTTTTTTCTTGCCTACTTATATTTCATTCTTGGTAGGGCCAAACATAGAGAAAACATATCTAGCACTTCTTACATAGTAATTCCACCCAACCAGTAAAAGAAGAACTGCCTGGGATAGTTATCTTCTGTGAGAAGTAATTAATAAATCCAAGCATTTGTTCTGAAGAGAGCTTTAATTTTCAGTCCAGTTCAGTCTGCACAAATCCCTGAAACTCTCTTAGCAAGATTTTCAATAGTTGCTTACCACTGCCTTCTTGCTAGAGCTGGAAGAGTATGACTATGGAAAGTCATCTACTTGATTCATGTCTAATGATAGATTAGAAGCCATGGTCTCTCGGCTTCAAGCCAGGTTCTGTAAGCAGCGCACCAAACTGTCTCTCTGTTCATTTCTTATTTGGATTACTGTTAAATTTATTTACCTTATTTTGTTATATTAAGAAATAACTGAAGACAGTGAATATATACTCTGTCCCCCTCTATTTTCCCCACTGATGCCAATGTTTTATTATTATTACAACTTCAGTTTTGAGATTAAATAGTTAATTTTGTTTAAAATAATTTTAAAGTGTGGACTTGTGAACAAAAAATATTTAGACATAGATTTTGTCATGGTTCTACTGCATGGAAATATCTGTCATTGAAATGTAGCATACATGAAATCTAATGGATAGTTGAATTTCAGGAATATATTAGGTAAAAAGGTGCTATTCACATAATTTCCAACAATATGGAATGCTTCCATCTATATAGATAAATATCCTGCCTTTTTAAATATGTCCTGACAATATTGTGAGAAACTGGATGCTTAAATTATTTTCATTTAAATTTTTCATCACTTTATACCTATCTATCAAATAGTTTTTCCTTTGTTCTAGTTATTTCTCATTGTTTCTTATTATAAAGGATGAAGGAATCTGCCTAAAATAATTGAGTTGATGTATTCAACTCAAATATATAATCCCACCCTCCTAAAAAAATATCTCTTTACTGTACTCAAGCTTATAAGACACTCTATGTGATGCTCACTTATGTTCCCAATATTGTACATTTGCATTTTTCCCTTATAATTTGAAGAGAGATAATAATAATAATAATAATAAAACTCTTTTAAGCAAACCTGAGCTAACTACACCACTCTTAGTGGATGAGATAGCTGGTCAAACATTAGGAAATAAAGGAGTATATTTGTAGCTCAGAGATGAAATGAGGGGACCTTGGTGCTCTCTGAGCTTGCTTGTTTTCTTGCAGACATTTCATTACCCAACTAGGTAACATCACCAGCATTGATGATGTCACTAGTTTGGGTAATGAAATGTCTGCAAGAAAACAAGCAAGCTCAGAGAGCACTAAGGACCCCAAATTAGGAAATTTCATTCTCAAGTGTACTGCCTATTAAAAGAACAATTTCCTTCTTAATCAATAACTAAAATATTTTAATGGACAAGAAACATTACAATGAAAATTACTAAGAAGCAGACAATAAAATGGTGAATTGAAAACATGTTCAATGCTAACAGCATGTAATGAAAACCTTTGTGCAGAGCAGTGACTGAGAATTATCAGCAAATCTTAGCTCTGGCCTTTGCTGTAAAGGAAATCAATGAAAACCCCAGGATGTTACCGAACATTACACTGGGATTCAATATTTATGACAACTATTTAAGTTCCAAATGGACCTATCATGCTGCAATACAATTTCTCTCTTCAAAAAACAACCTTGTTCCCAACTACAAGTGTGGCATCCAGGACACTCTATTGGCAGTTACTGAAGATCTGACTTCTGAACGCTCCCATCGAAAACCCAATATTTTGGGCATTTACAAGATTCCACAGGTAGGATACGTATATGTGGAAAAGAAGATAGAAAATGCATGAGAGCTTTTTCATGTCTGCACATATTTCCCATAGCTGCTATTGACAAAAGGAGAAAAAGGAGGAGGAGAAGGAGGAGAAGGATGGGGAAATGGTTGAATTCATTGGACGACCAAAGGACCACCAAACACTAATACAGGAGATAGCCAAGTTCTATTTGTATATTTTGTATGTTCCCATCAAAGCCATATTTTCAGCTTTCAGATCATTTAAAGTTTTATTAGTTTACAGTATACGATACAATGAAAATACAAAAGTAAATACTGGAGAAGATGGGGAAGGGAAAAGGGAATAGGGAAGTGAGGTAGGGAAGAGAAAAAAGTAAAAAAAAAAGGCTTTGACTTCTGACTTCCCTTGGTGAGCAAAGTTGAGTATCAACGTCATACCTCAACTTTTTACTTTTACAATCAAATATAAGCTAGTCACTTCGATAACATCAAGTCTATCTAATTTGTAAAACCCAAAATCAAAATTTCATTTTTTTTACTTCAAGCTCAAAGTATAGAATGGTCTTTAAGGTCCCTCTCACAGTTACTGTTTTTGAGCCAGGTTTTGCCTAATCTGTACTTTTACCTTTCGTTTTTCCTGCCTAAGGGTAAAACCTTGCTTTTCTCCACATTAAATATTATTTTATTGGATAGGGCCCATAGTTCAAGTCTATCAAGATCTTTTTTGGATTCTGAGCTTGTCTTCTGAGGTGTTAGCTGTTCCTGCCAGCTTACTGTCATCTATATTTTGCTCAGAATTATATTTCACTGCCTCCTATATTATTGCAAAATAGGAATGAATTTCATTATTTTTCACTTGAAACATGATTCATTAAAATATAGATATTTTAAAAAAATAATAAAAGACTTTTGGATGAAAAGATAAAAATCTCTTAAGTGGAAAAGGTTTCAGTAAGGAGGTCTTTTATTATTATTACTGACATTTTGAAAAACCCTATTTCTTATCTGAATGTCTTTTCAGTTCATATATGGCTCTGGAATGGTGGTAACAGAAAAGGACCATCTGCTTTACTACTTTCAAATGATTCCAAATGTACTTTATCAGTATAGAGGGATAATGAAGTTAATCCAGCATTTCAACTGGAATTGGATTGAATTCTTTATTGCCAACAGGATGCATTTAGAGAGTGTCATGAATGTCATCATTCCAGAATTTGCAAAAAATGGTATCTGTGCTGCAAACATATATACATTCATTGTGTGTCATGGTGAAAGCGACATTAATTGTTTAGAACAAACTTACTATGAAGTCATGAACAGTGAAACCAATGTTCTGGTTTTCAGTGGAGACATGCGTTCCATGGTGATTTTGAGATGGTTGCTCTACAAATTTGAGTATCTGATAGAAAAACCTAAAGGCCATGTTTGGCTTATGACTGCTGGGATGGAGCTGAAAAGCATCATCGCAGCTTCTGACTGGCCTATACTCGAATTCCATGGTTCATTTTCCTTTACAGTTCATTCTGAGCAAATCCAGGGATTCCAGACATTTATCCAGAATAGAAACCCTTTGATTTCAGAAGGGGATGGTTTCAACAGAGATTTCTGGGCTCGGACATTTGACTGTCCATTCCAGGACTCTAATTTCCATCTTAAGAATAGGGATGCCTGCACAGGGATGGAAAATCTGGAGAACGTTCCTGAGCATGTCTTTCCAATGAGGATCTCAGGCCAAAGCTATAGCATTTACAATGCTGTATATGCTGTGGCTCATGCGTTACATGCCATCTATGTGTCAGTCTCCAGACACAAGGCAATGGATGGAAGAGAGAGAAGAAAACATCTGAATCAGCAGCTCTGGAAGGTAATGGCTCAAAAATTGTGGCATAGAAAATGATGTCTGGTACTTTTCATATGGCAGAGTTGCAGTATCTGTCCTTCCTAGCCAGTATAATTAATGATCATCTATAGTTATATTTATAGGTAATGGACATTGAATTCTGGTTGATTAAACTTTAACTGTCACCCTGAATTCATTTTCATAAAATGATTGAAATTTCAGTTAACAAAGAAAGAAGAACATCAATCTGTGAGATACAATAGTATATACTATACTGTATAATATACTATATAGAGCAGAACATCAAACTGTGGGATACAACAATATATACAATTGTATATATGAGATATAATTGTACCTGAAGTCTAAAAATTATATTATGATCGTGAATTTAAAAATACAGTGTTCCACTCTTTATTTCATTTTTTTCTACAATTCTCATGTTTTGGTTTCATACCCAAAGTTAACCAATCACAAAATAAAGCAATATGACTAGAAAAGTATTTATGTAAGGAAGTTTAACAAATAAAAGAATTCTGTGTGATGCTGAAATGACTTTTTTACTGTCAGGTGAGCCTCTGTTACAATGTCCCTGAACCCAGAACTGGATCGAGCAAAACCTCAATCACGTTTGCCTTTTTTTTTTTTCCATTTAAGCTTTCTTATCTGCTGAAAAGATTATCATTTAACAACAGTGATGGAGATAAAATTTCTTTTGACCAAGAGGGCTCTCTGCTTGCAGGATTTGACATCATAAATTGGATCACATTCCCAAACCAATCTTTCATGGGAGTAAAAGTTGGAAGGATGGATCCATGGGCACCTCCACACAAACAATTTATCATTACGGAAGAAGAGATAGTATGGCATCGTGGATTTAACCAGGTCTTTGTTGAAAGACTTTGGCTACTTGATTTTTTTTCATTGATCTTCATGCCATTAATTCCAGTGGATGTATATTGAAATACATTCCCTTCCTCAGAGGAGTCCTATATCAGTTCTTCCAGAAAACGTCATGTGTTCCTAATTAGAGTTCTGTAGATTTTCTTCAATGTGCAGTGAGTTGAGGGAACCCAAAAAAAGGGTTCAGAATATTTAATATAGTACCCTTAAGTTTTTCCTTGGTCAGTATTAGCCATAAACAATATGATACTTTCTACCACACTAAGACTTTTCCATTGATTATTCAGAATTCCAAAATCAGAATTTCCATTATGTAAAAACACCATTTGGAAATGCTGATAATTATGTAGTTGTTATTGTGAAACAGGATTATCTCCCTCTCAGAAGATTGATATTTTTCCCCAAACTGTAGAAATCTCAGCTAACTCAATTATTTCATATTAAGGAATATTTTTTTTATTTCATCTTGAAAAAAGTTTAAGTATGAATCATTCTACTTAGAAACTAGAAAATGTCACTGCATGACATGTTGTAACCTAAGCATTAATGTTTCCGAGTCCATATCTTTGAGGATGATCTTTTTCATCTTACTTTGCCAACAGTCACAACCTATCTCTGTGTGTAATGCCAACTGTCAGCCTGGTTATCATAAGGAAACAAAGGAGGGACAACCGTTTTGTTGTTACAATTGTGTGCCTTGTCCAAAAGAGTGGATATCTAACAAAACAGGTAAGGTGAATAGGTAAAAGATTAAACAACAGGATTATCTTCCTTTCACACAATTCGCATTTTCCCAAGATGTAAAAATCTCAGCTAACTCAATTATTTAATATTAAGGATTTTTTTTATTTTGTCTTGAAAAAAGTTTCAGTAGGAGTCATTCTACTTAGAAACTACAAAATTTCACTGCATACCAATATGTAACCCAAACATTAATATTTCTGAGACCAAAATTTTGAGTATGTTCCTCTTCATGTTGCCTTGCCAACAGACATAACCTATCTCTGTATGTAATGCCAATTTGTCAGCTTGGTTATCAGAAAGAAACGAAACAGAGAGAACGGTTGTTGTGTTCCTTGTCTAAAAGGGTGGATATCTAACAAAACAGGGGAGGTGGTAGCTAAAAATAAACAGGTTGAACAACAACAACTTCAACAAAAGCCTACAACAAAAAACTGATGCAACATCTTTTTCTATAGCTGTTTTCTTCCTTTCTTATAATATGAATAACCACACCCTGCTTATCTATACAGTATCATCCATGTGTGTTGAGAAAATGGTATGTAAAGGAAAGAGTTGTTTAACATGCTTTCACAACTTCTTAATTAGGATTATTAGAAAATCTATTTATATTAACTGGTAACCTAATAATATTAGTCCCAGGGATATTCTCCCCACCTAGAAATAGGCTTCACCACAAGCAAACTGGGGCAGTTTTGGCCAGGAGACTTTCAACCACCTTCAGCTTGCATTCTAGTTTTTCATCTGCTGGAACATCTGCTGCCCAGGAGCCATCACTCATTCTTTTCATTGTCTTCGGCAATGGATATCTTTCACAGTATTATTTATAAATATCATGAGTTGCTTTATTATCCTTTTACTTTAGAATATTTCTTTATTATTGCTTGGTGTCCATGCAGATCGGGAAATAATGTAAACACTAAAAAAAATTACTATATGCCACACAGAACACTGCCTAAATTTGTCATTTTTGCTCATGCTACAATTTATAGGATTTAATGTGAAGTCAGATCAACCAGACAACTTGTCACATAAAAACATTTGTTCATTCTAAATAATACACCAACTATTAGGTCTTTTACAGTTTACATATACATACATACATACATACATACGTCTGTGTGTGTGTGTGTGTGTTTGTATGTGTTAAATTTGGATTCTTCCCATATTTGGGCCGACTGGGTGCATCATAAAAGAACACTTAAGACATACAAACACACACACACGCACACACACACATACACACAATGTTATTACCGATTCCACTGCTACGATATGCTAACAGAAAGGAAATAAAAATTCATACATTATTACTTTTGTGAACTTTTGCAGATATGAACAGTTGCTTTAAATGCTCACAGGATCAGTATGCAAACAAGGAACGGAACAGATGCATTCCAAAGGTCATTAGCTACTTGTCCTATGAAGAACCATTAGGTATCAGCATAGCCACTTGTACAGTCTTGCTGTCTGCTATTACTGTTCAGATCCTGAAGACATTTTGGAAGCATCAGAATACTCACATAGTGAAAGCCAACAATCGTGACCTTTCCTACCTTCTGCTCATCTCACTTCTGCTCTGTTTTCTTTGCTCATTGCTCTTCCCTGGAAGACCACTAACAATAACATGTCTTCTTCGTCAAACTACCTTTGGAGTCATTTTCACTATGGCAGTTTCTTGTGTGTTGACAAAAACTCTTATTGTAGTTCTGGCTTTCATGGCCAAACATCCAGGATCCAAGATGAAGAAGTGGACAGGGAGAAAACTGGCCATCTTCATTGTTTTTCCTTGTACTTTTCCTCAAGTAGGCATCTGTGTTGTGTGGCTTGCAACATCTCCCCCCTTCCCAGATAGTGATATGCTTTCGATGAGTAAAGAAGTTGTCCTTCAGTGTAATGAGTCATCACCCATCATGTTTTATCTTGTTTTGTGCTACCTGGGCTTGCTAGCCATTGCCAGCTTCGCTGTAGCTTTCTTTGCTCGGAAGTTGCCAGACACTTTTAATGAAGCCAAATTCATTACATTTAGCATGCTGGTGTTTTGCACTGTGTGGCTGACTTTTGTTCCAACTTACCTGAGCACAAAGGGAAAAAATATGGTCACTGTGGAGATCTTCTCTATCTTAACCTCGAGTTCTGGATTGCTGGGTTGTATCTTTGCTCCCAAGTGCTACATTATTCTGTTGAGACCTGACCTGAACAAAAGAGAGCGCTTAATCAGCCATAAAATGTGAAGATGTCAGTTTTGCAGTGGCTGCATCATCAATATAACCAGAAGATATTTAAGTGACATAGCCTTGTATATTCATGATTTATATTCTTTCTTTCTTTCTTTCTTTCTTTCTTTCTTTCTTTCTTTCTTTCTTTCTTTCTTTCTTTCTTTCTTTCTTTCTTTCTTTCTTTCTTTCTTTCTTTCTTTCTTTCTTCTTGTCTTTCTTCTTTGTCGTTCTTTCTTTTTCTTTCTTTCTTTCTTTCTTTCTTTCCTTCCTTCCTTCCCTTCCTTCCTTCCTTCCTTCCTTCCTTCCTTCCTTCCTTCCTTCCTTCCTTCCTTCCTTCCTTCCTTCCTTGTATACTTACTTACTTTTGTACTTACTAACTAACTAACTAACTAACTAACTAACTTGTTTACTTGTTTACTTGTTTACTTGTTTACTTATTACTTCCTAGTTTTCTATGTCCACTCTGCTCATTTTCTGGCATACACATATAGAGGCCATAATCTGACATCTAAACCAACTAAATCCCTTTGAAAATGGAATATAATTTTATTACAGTTTATACAGTATACAGTATACTGCATGCCCTACAAAGCTGAGCATGCCTGGGAAAAAACAGAGCCAGAGTTCGTATTCTTTTGGCCCACTGCATATGAAAGACATGGCCACAGAAAAATGAAGATACCGTGAAAACTGCAGCTTTTATGTTTTAATCCCTTGGATAAATACCTTCCTTTGACATTATTATTATTTACTGCTTCCCACTAGGTCAGCATGCCAGCTGTACTGTAGTTGAGATATGCTCAGCAGATAAAAGCAATCTTGTTTAATGGGCCACAGGTTCCTGTTTTAGTTTTCTCCTGTTGTCACTTAGGATCTCTTCAATTTGCTGTCAATATTTTTTACAAGGGCAATATCAGCAATAAAATTTATTTGTGTGTTTGGGGGGGTTGCAGATCATAGAGGTATGCAAGTGAATGCAGCTGACATGATAACAATAACATTAAAAAGTACAAATAGTACAACTTAAAAGATCTATCAGTTTTATGCCTCCAATTCATCATTTGCAATTAAGCTCCACCCTTAATGCCTGCCAAGAAAGCATATCTTCAAGGATTTGCACAATGTTCAGAGCATGTAGCCTGATGAATGATATGTCGAAGGTTTTACAGGGCAGGGGCAGCTATGGAAAATGGCAACATTTAAGTAATTGGTCATGGAGAATGCCCACTTTATCCAATTTGTTCGAATGAGCAGATATTCCCAAAATGTTTTGCAACTAACCTTTCTCTATGCTGTTTAGGGGTTTAGAATTGATAACCAGTCCTTTAATTATATAAGGAAATAAGCTGGCAGCCAATGCTTATACAATATTTCCATTCCAACCAACTATGGAAAGGGGAACGCCCTGGTATAGCTGTTTCTGAATCCAAGCAGTGACCTATTTGTTCTGAAGGGAACTTTAAGAAATCAAAATTGGATTTGAAAAAAAACTTCATTTTACCAGCAAGTATTTTTTCCCTAAAATATTATTCTCTGTAGATAATTTTGAGTCCAGTTGATTACCTTGCAAATCACTGAATTTTATTGGTAAGATTGCTACTGCCTTCTGCATAGAACTGGGAGACTAGCTGTCAGGTCCACCATGCTGGTGTCTTGCCATTCGGTTGGAGGAGGGCTTTTGCTGTACCTCAGCATTCTCCAAACAACCACATTGGCTGCCAGTGGACTGATTGGGGGGGGGGGTGGGGTTTGGGGAATGAAAGAATTGCTTTGTGCAATTCTTAGGAAGAATCTGCATACTTGGTCAACACAGAGAGGCACCCAGCTGTGGGATGGGGACTATGCAAGCAATGTCAGCTCAAGGCAGCAACCAAGAGGAAGCTCATTTAGGACTCCTCCCCAGTTGGTCCTCTCCAAATGGATGGGGAAGCCATCAGTCTGGGAGACTCATAGAGACCCAGATGGTCCATAGGCATTGGCAAGAAAAATGACTGTCAAGGCAGAGCCAGAGGAGTGACCGTCACCTGGGGCAGTTGTGGCAGCTGATGATGTGAATGGTAAGAGGATCTAGAAGAGTTTGAGGACATCTTCATCAGCTGTTTCAAGGATGGATTGAACAATGACTTGTACAATATCTGCATCTCGAGGGGAACCCATGCAACCCTCCACGATAGGTATGTCCTAGTTGAGGAGATGGATATTGATCAGGAATGCAACATGTATCATGTGGCATGGCCATGGGAAAAAAAGAGGGAGGTGACCAAGCCACAAGCCCCACAAACTCACTTCACTGACTGCTTCAAATGTGGCCAAGAAGGGCACAGGATGGCCAAGTGCAAAGCCAACTGCCTGACCAATAAAACAAACCTCAGAGCTGCAAAGAAAGCCACCAAAGTACCACCAGGGGTAGAGAAATGGCACTGATGAAAGTGGAAGTTGTTGAGTTCACCCTGTCACCAAAACAGGCTGAGGGAACTCCAACTTCATTGACTGATCACACCTGTAACAATTTCCATAGAACTGAACTTTCAAGTTTTGGGGCTAAAGGATAGTTTAAAGACCTAGTTAGACTCAGGCTGCACCTAGTTAACACAGCACTGGTGAAAAAACTGGGAATCTAACTGAGATGGCTAAAAGTCCCAATTGCTTTTTGCCAGCTAGTTGGTTCAGTAGCATGGGGCATCCTGGTAACCTTTATCACAGAGCTCATAGAAATGCAAAATGGGGGCACATTTAGAGATTTTGAGCTTTATAGTGGCACTTTGGTACTAGGGCTGACTTGGCTAAAGAAATGGAACCCCTATGTAATTTGGAGGAGGGGGCTACTAAAAATCCAAACAGGCAGCCCTTCCTGGGAGCGAGGGAAAATCTGGAAGGCCACACCTCTGCAGTGGGAATTGAGGCAACCATGCAGGGGAAGGACCTTCTCACCTTACTTAAGGAGTATCAGGACCTGAGGGAGGTGTTTAGTGAAAAGGGGTCAGAGAACTCCCTCCCCACTGACCTACAGACTGTGCTATAGGAATCCTGCCAGAGGCTAAACTACCAAAACCGAAACTATATTCTACGACCTCATGGGAGCTGGAGGAACTTCGGCTGTTTATTGACAAGAATCTTGCCTGAGGTTTCACCCTACCAGTGTGACCCCAGGTAGTGGCTCCTGTTCTTTTCTAAGAAAAGAAAGATAGGATGATTCCTCTATGTGTTGACTATACAGAGTGTGTGTGGTGTGTGTGGAGAATGTCTATCACTTACCCACTTGGCTAAGGGCAAGATATTCACCAAGCAGGACTTACGAGAGGCTTACTACCACTACCAGGATCAGAGAAGAGGACAAATGGAAGACAGCTTTCAATTGCCCACTGGGCTGTTTCCAGTTCAAAGTCCTCCCCTTTGGGTTACATGGTGTCCCTGCCATGTTCATGCAATTGATCAATGAAGTTCTACATGAGCACTTGTATAAGGGGGTGCTAGTTTATTTGGGTAGCATTTTGATTTATACTGAAATAAAAGCTGAGCACGTGAAGCTGGTGAGGGTGGTCCTTCAGAAACTACGAGCTGTCAATCTGTATATCAAACTCTCTAAAAGCAAATTCCACCAAAGCAAACTAGGGAAATTTCCAGTGATGTCACTGAGCCTAGACCTAAGGGAACGATCGGCTGTTCCCTAGGTCCGATATTCTTCTGCTGGTGGGTCCGTTTGGACCGAATGCTACCCCGGAGAGGTGGCCACCGAAGGGCGAACCTTTGAGGAACACAGGCCGGTGTTAGCCGGCTCGCCGAACTCAAAGCAGCCCCTGGAACCAACAGAAGAAAGGCAGACTGCATTTATGCTATCCGCCATTAACAGCTGTTTGTCGGAGATGGAGAAACAGCTGATTTTGACAGCAAGCAGCCAGACCGGGTGAGACTTTGCTTCCTTTATTTCGGCAATGTGGACTTTGATTTTAAACACTTTTTAAACAGTCTAGCTACAATTGAACCGGGAAGCCTGAAGGGAGGAAGGAGGGTTTTTTTTCTCCCCCCCCTCCTGTACAAGCGGCAGTTTAAGCTTTTACAACAAAAAGAACAATTTGAACTATTTTAAAGTCTTTATAAGTGCTAAGAACAGAGGAAATCTATTTGCTTTTTAAGAGAAAAAATATTTTTAATTGGGAAAGCCATCCTTGTTTGAATCTGGTTTCTTTTTCTTTAAAAAAAAGTGAATTCTTTTTCATTCACTCTGAATAACTTTTTATTCTTTTTATTTTTTTTCCTCTCTGCTTAAAAGCCTGGGAAGAATACATTGTTGCTTTTATGGCTTCCTTTTCACTTTGTTCTCTGGCAGCTGTTGTTTGCTTAGCCTGAGAATTTGGCTCAATGCCCAGACACTTGGCTGAATGCCCAGACATTATTATCTGTTGTTAAAAGTTACCTAAAGAGACTTTTTTCCCCCTCTGTCTGTGGCTGTATAACTCCTATTTTAAGAAGAATTGAACATCAAGAATTGAACTAGTTGGATTATAAATGGGATAATTTTTACTACAGTTTTTTTTTCTCTTTCTCTTTTTCCTTTTTTTTTTTTTTTTTTGCTATTTTTAGCCTTTGTTCCCTTGTTTTTTTTTTATTTCTCCCTGTTTTCTTTTTTAACTATTTTTATCAATTTGGGGTTGTTCTTTTTTTTGTTTTATTTTCTGGATAATTTTTTCTCCTTTTTTTAAGGCGTTGGGGGTCCCTTGCTACCCCTCTTTCTTTTTTGGAACTATTTTTCCTCCTTTTTTTGAACCATGTTTGGCTTCCTCTCCTAACAATAGGAGGGTAGGGGATTACAATTGGCCATCGGGCCATCTGGTGGATTACAAAACAACATAACAACTAGAAGATGGTGACTTCAAATTTGGCAAAGGGGAGCAAAAAGGGATCCTCTGCCCCCGCTTCATCCTCGGCGAGTCCACTCCCTCAAAAATCAATCACTACATTTCTACAACAAGAAAAGGTGGAACCCCAATCAAAAGATATCCAAGCGATACTACAAGGAATCTCAGAGATGAAATGGATATGAAAAAGGAGTCAGATAAAAATTATGAAGATTTGAAAAATGATCTCCTTAAAATGGATAAAAAAATGGAAACCTTCCAACAGGAGATTATAGATAATCAGCAAAAAATGCAAAAAATAGAAGACAAGTCGGAAGAAGTGGATTAGAAACTAGAATACCTGCAAGGAGGGAATCAGAGATTGGTGCAAGCAAATGCGGAATTGGAAGACAGTATGGCTGTAATGGAGACAGAAAGATCATCATATTTCTTAAGATTTCAAAATGTTATAGAAGAGAAAGATGAGAAGCTGTTGGATCTGATGAGTGAGCTATTGGTGGGGTTGCTTGGAATAGAAAAGAGTAAAATGGAACGAGAAATAGATCAGATATTCAGAGTCAATTCAAGCTATGCTAGAAAAAAATAGAGTACCTAGGGAAATCCATGTAAGATTCGTTAAAAGATCCACAAGAGATGAAATTTTGAGAGCAATAAGAGATCAACCACTGAAATATAAAGAAAAAGAACTTGTAGTTCTTAAGCAAATTCCTAGAAAAATAAGAGAAGCCCGAAGAGAATATCAATTGTTAACAAAGAAATTGTTCAATAAAGGAGTGCATTTTAGATGGTTGGTCCCAGAAGGATTACTAATTTTCTGGGACACAAAAAGATATAGATTGAATACCCCACTTCAAGCAGAGGAATTTTTCAACAACCACAGAGATTTTCTGGAAAGAGGTGAACCTGAGCCTAAGAAACAAGAGGAAAGGACCGCTGCAGGAGCATCGAAACAGATGGAGGAGGATGAACCCAAAAAGACCCAATCAGAGGAAGATGTAAGACTGAAAGATCAGAGGCAGATAAGTTCCCCTAGAAGACTGAGGGCTAGATATAACTGAAACTATGGAGGAGATTGGAATTTTTTCAATAAACATAAATGGTCTGAATTCTCCTTCAAAAAAGAGTAAATATTTACTAGACTACAAAAACTGAAAATGGACATAATTTGCATTCAAGAGACACATATTAAGAGACAAAATTTTAGAATCTTAGAACAACCTAAAATGGGTAAGCTTTATGCTTCTTTGGCACTTCAAAAGAAAAGAGGTATAGCTCTTTATATAAAAGAAAAGATGAATCCAAAACAAATTTATGTTGATTAATGGTAGAAATTACGTGGAATCAAAAAGAAATATTGATGGTTGCAATATACGCACCTAATGAGAAACAAGATCAATTCTATCAGCAACTACATGACAAACTAGTGGATCTAAATTACCAAAATCTTTGTATATTAGGAGACTTTAATGCAATAGCTGATGTAATACAGGACTATAAAAGCTATAAACAAGGGAAAAAAGGGGGAAATATTTTACTGAAGACCTTTTTAAAAATGAAGGAGGAATTGCTTATACAAGATGTTTGGAGAGAGATGAACCCGGAAAAGTCACAGTATACATTCTATTCAAATAGGCATAAATCATGGTCAAGAACTGACATGATATGGATGTCCCAAAATTTGAACACTATAATACAAGAGGGTGAAATATAACCTAATATTTGGGCAGACCATAATCCAATTAAAGTGACCTGGAAAGAAACCAGAAAAAAATTAAGTTGGTCATTAAATAAATCTATATTGAAGGAGAAAGAATTTTTACAATTAGCAACAAAAGAAATGGATTTTTTTAAAATAAATAAGAAAGAAGAAACCTCTCTCCAAAATGTATGGGACATGGCTAAAGCTTATTTTAGAGGTTTGGTTATAACGTACACCATTAAAAAGAACAAAGAAAAGAAACAAGTACAGTTTAGGCTGAAAGAAGAAATAAAAAAATTGGAATTTGAATTGCGAACTGATCCACAAAAGAAGGAACTGAAGGCACAAATGGAACTAATAAAACATAAATTAAACCTATCTGAGATGGATATGATGGCACAAAAGATTAAACGATCTAAACAGATTTTTTTTGAAAATACTAATAAACCGGGAAGATGGCTTGCATATAGACTGAAGAAAGAAAGAGAAAAGAGAATGATAAGTAAGTTACAAGATTCAAAAGGTGAGGTATGCTGCCATAATGATGTGATGAAAAAAATTGTTAAGGACTATTATGAGACACTGTATAAGGTGGAGGTGGTTTCTAAAGAAGCAGTACAGGATTATTTAACAGGAGCTGACCTCCCAAAGGTGCCAGAGAATATGCGACATATTTTAAATGAGAAAATAACAATGATGGAGATCACAGAGGCAATAAAAAGACAAAAGAAGGATAAAACCCCGGGGCCTGATGGGCTCCCAGCAGAGGTCTATGTAGTTTTACAAGACATAGTAAGCCCAATTTTGAAAGAACTGTGCAATGAAATTTTCTTAGAGACAAATATACCAAATTTGTGGACTGAAGCTAATATTACTTTGATACCTAAAGAAGATACTGATCTCACACAAATTAAAAACTATAGACCAATATCATTATTAAATGTGGATTATAAAATTTTTACTTCAATACTGGCAGAAAGAATGAAGAAATTTCTGACTGAATTTATTCATATAGACCAAAATGGCTTTTTGCCTAAAAGACAGATAAAGAACAATTTAAGGATTATTCTAAATGTTTTAGAATATTATGAAAATCACCCAGGGAAACAGATGGCACTCATATTCCTTGATGCACAAAAAGCTTTTAACAACTTAAATTGGCAATTTATGTTCCAACAGTTGACGGAAATGGACTTTGGCAAAAACTTTATAAATGCAATTCAAGCAATTTACAATAAACAAACAGCAAGGATATCTTTAAATAGAGAATATACCGATGGCTTTGACATCAAAAAAGGCACAAGACAGGGATGCCCACTATCTCCCCTGTTATTTATTCTTACATTGGAGGTGTTGACTAGAGATATTAGGCAAGATACAGAAATTAAAGGACTGGAAATAAAAGAACAGAAATATAAACTACAGGCTTTTGCAGATGATTTAGTTTTTATTTTAGAGGAACCATTGGAAACAGTTACTAAATGTCTGCAGAAAATAGAGGAATTCGGAGAAGTAGCAGGCTTGAAGATATATAGAGACAAGACTAAAGTATTAACAAAAAACCTAACAAGACAATCATAGTTAATTAAATTTGGATAAGCAAATGCTTCCATTGTTGAAAGCCACTCAGGTATTTTCATATAAATTTTTTGTTTGATTTTCTCCCACTTGAAGATTTGACCTTTTTGCAAATTGAGTTCTAATTTGCAAAAAGGTCAAATCTTCAAATAGCCAAAAAAGTTAAATATTTAGGTATTTATTTAACATCAAAATATACAACAATAAAAGAAGATAACTATGAAAGATTACTGAAACAAATAAAAGTAGATTTGGAAAAGTGGAAAAATCTCTAATTGTCATTGTTAGGAAGAATAGCAACTGTGAAGATGAACATTTTACCGAAACTACTCTTCCTATTTCAAACAGTCCCTGTTAAACTGGGTAAGAAATTTTCCGATGATTTAAATTCAACAATATTGAGATTTATATGGCAAGGAAAGAAAGCATGAATTAAAACTAAACTGTTACAAGAAACAAAAGATAGAGGGAGTTTTGGACTTCCAGACTGGAGACTTTATTACCAAGCATCCATTTTGCTTTGGCTTAAAGAATGGATTACATTGAGAAATAAACGACTTCTTTATTTAGAGGGGCATGACTTGCAATTGGGTTGGCACGCGTTATTATGGTATGAGAAAAACAAAGTACATAAATATTTCCAAAATCATGCCATAAGGAATGTTTTGTTTTCAGAGTGGGAGAAAATCAAACAAAAAATTTATATGAAAATACCTGAGTGGCTTTCAACAATGGAAGCATTTGCTTATCCAAATTTAATTAACTATGATAAACTTGTCACTTATAAAGACATTTTGGATAAGTATGGAAAACTGAAAGACAGACACACTCTTCATCAACAAGGCATTGACCTAACATGGTGGTCCTATCTGCAAATTCAAACAAGATATGAAAAAGATGTAAAATCAATGGACTTTTATAAAGAACAGACATTATTTGATAAAACACTTTTGAAAACAGATGAAAACCTGATTAAGAAGCTTTATAAATTTCTACTAAGATGGAAGATGGAAGAAGAACAAGTAAAAGAAACAATGATAGTGTGGGCAAAAAACTTTGGATATTCTATAGATTTAGAAGATTGGGAAAAGCTTTGGGAGAGAAATATTAAACTTACTAAAGCAGCCTCATATAAAGAGAATCTATATAAAATGTTTTACAGATGGCATATGACACCAGTTAGATTAGCCAAAATGTTTAAAAATGTATCGAATATCTGTTGGAAATGTAAACAAAAACCAGGTACTTACTATCATATTTGGTGGATATGTCCTAAAGCTAACAAATTTTGGTTTAAAATTCATATATGGCTAGAAAAGATGACTAAAATACAGATAGAATATAAGCCAGAATTGTTTTTGCTAGGAGTATTAGGACGTAATTATGGCAAAGAGAATGAATACCTAATATTACATGTATTGACAGCTGCAAGAATTGTATTTGCCCAATTTGGGAAAAATGAAAATCTACCGCATGATTATAATTATGAAAATTTTAGAATGTGCAGAAATGGATAGATTAACGTTAGCAATTAAAGAGAAAGAGGATTCAGTGTATTTTAGAACATGGGAAAATTTTTATCAATGGTTAGCACTACGTTAGAGCAAAAATATTGTGAAATCTAACAGGATGAATTATACCTATTTTGTAAGCTTTAATTTTATGACTATTGTTAGTATTAATGATTATAATTGTTTAGTATTATATTAACTACTGTTGTTTAATATTTGTACCCGGACGATAGTCTGCTTGTTCAAGCATTGGATTTTTTTGTGGGGTAACCCCACTACTGTACCTATCCCTATCCCTATCCCCATCCCCATCCCAATCCCATTTCCCAACCCCACCCTTTACCTATACCATCCCTACCCTTCCCTTACCCATATAAAACCTAATAAAATATATATACAAAAAAAAAGAAACTACGAGCTGCCAATTTGTATGCCAAACTCTCTAAAAGCAAATTCCACCAAAGCAAAATAGATTAACTGAGTTATTGTATTTCACATGAGGGAATTGAAATGGATCCTCAGATGGTCAAAGCACTGTTGGAGTGGGCTCCACACCAAATCAAGAAGCAAGTGCAAACTTTCCTGGGCCTCACTAACTTTTGCCAGCAATTCATCCCATCGTTCTCCCAGATAGCCCTTCCTATTACAAACCTGTTAAAGACCAAAGGGTGGGGGACAAACCCAAACCCAATCAACCTCTAAAATGGATAGGAAGGCCAAGTGGCATTCAAGAAGCTAAAACAATTGTTCGTTGCTGAACCAGTTTTAAAGCAACCTGAGCTGTGGGCTCCATTTGTCATTCAAGCAGATGTTAACAATGTAGCTGTCGTGGCTGTGCTGTTACATAAAAATGAAAGTGGTCATATGCAATCATGCACTTACACCTCTAGAAAACTATCAGAGACGGTGCAAAAGTGGGCTGTGTGGTAGAAGGTTTACACAGTGCACTGGGTGCTCTTGTCTACACTACCTGGAAGGAAGCAAAGTACCTTTTAAAATATGGAATGATCATAAAATTCATAAAAATCTAGAGGCATTAAAAACCTCTGAAGCAAGTGCAATGGGTACAATACTTTAACCATTTCATCTTCACATTACTTTCTAGATGATGTATTATTGCATATGCCTCAATACAATTACCCTAAAGCAGTGCTTCTGTCCCACTACTTAGCCAGCCAGGTGATTACCTGGGTGCAGGCAAAGGAGAGGTGTCTAATAGACAATGAAGTGAACACAGTTCTCAAAACTGTGCTAAAGGAAGACAAGTGATTTCAAAGTCATGAGAATGTTCACTTGATCCAGGACAGGCTGGCTTGAGTAGGGAGTAAGCTTTATGTACTAGAGATTCAAAGATTGATGGTTTTAAAGAAAAGCCACAACTCCAAAGTGGTGGGACACTTTGGTTTTCTAAAGACTTTATGCCTGATTAAAAAAACAGTTCTGGTGGCCATCCCTCAAAAAGGACATTGAGAGTATGTAGAAAGTTGCCTTGTTTCTGCTTCAGCCAAACAGTGACAAGGAAAAACCCCAGGATTCTTTCAGACCATGGCTGAGCCATCAGCACCCTGGAGAGAGATCTCCATGGATTTCATAGTGGAACTCCCTGAAAGCTCAAGAAATGCCATAATATGGGTTGTGACTGGTTTGTTTTCTGAACAAGTATACTTTGTTCCATGTCTGAAAATTCTATCAGTGCAGGGGCTAGCCAAACTGTTTTTACATCATATTTATTAATTACATGGGGCATCTCAATGCATCATTTTGACAGAGGGGTGCAATTCACTTCTAAGTTTTGGTGGACCTTTTTTAACCTACTTGGGACTGATCAGGGGCTGAGTTCCAGTCACCACCCCCAAACAAATGGGTGTGAATGAATGAACTCAGTATTGGAACAGTACATCAAATGCTTTATTAATTATCAGCTGAATGATTGGACCGACTTGTTGCCTTTTGCTGAAGTGGCATACAACAAGTCTGTACATAGTAGCACAGGATTCACACCTTTCAGGGTGGCTATGGGTCAGGAATTTAAGCCTATGCCTGAACTACCCATAAATGTCCCTCTGGTGCCATAATTAAAAGAATGGGTCTCCCAATTATGAAATACATGGCCGGTTATGAGAAAAAACCCTTACAGATGTTTGGAAGGCTTATAAAACTCAGGCTGACAAGAAACACATAGAACCCAAATTGTTCAACATTGGTGATCATATCTGCCTCTCCACCAGCTAGCTACAGACTCTACAACCTTCAAAGAAATTATGACTCAAGTTTGTGGGGCCCTTTCCCACCAAACATATTATAAATCCTGTGACTGTACAGCTGGAATTGCCAAAGTCCCTTCATTGGGTCCATCCTTTGTTCCATTGTAGTCTATTAAAATCTGAGGTTATTTCTCCCTTTAGGACAAGCCTTCCACCACCTCCTGAGCCAATAATGGTCGAGGGGGAACAACATTTTGAAGTTAGAGAGATCTTGGACTCCTGCAGACATAGGGGAGAACTCCAATATTTAATAGCATGGAAAGATTTCCCCAAAGCCCAAAATCAGTGTGTGAATCACTGTAATGTCAGAGCTTCCAGACTTGTAAAGTGTTTTCATAACCTGATAAGCCTAAATAATGTTTCCCTTAACTTACTAATTTTCTTTCTCTCCCTATTTATCATGTTTCCTTCTGCAGGACTGACATCATTTTTTTGGGGGGGGCAGCATGTCAGGTCCACCATATTGGTGTCCTGCCATTCGATTGGAGGGGAGGGAGGAAGGTTGCTGGCATTCTTTGCAAGTTTTTGCTTTTGCTGTACCTCAGCATTCTCAAAACAACTCTGCAGTATCATATTGTCTGCCACTGGATTAGCTAGGGGGGCGGGGTTTGGGGAAGTGAAAGAATTTCCTGCTGGACCTTAGATTCCATCTGACTTTTCTGTACCCAGTTTCTTTCAGTAAAAGTTATTTTGATTAACCTCAATGGAGTCAAGAGTTTTACTTTACTGAGGGACCAGCTAGGGCAGGTCCTTACACTAGCCAAAAGTCATCCAGATGGTTTGTGTCTAACATTAGATTATAAGGTCACCCTTTTTCAGATTAGATGTTTTAAATACTACAATAACCGGCTCAATATGTATATCTGGTTTGGATTACTGTCTGTTTATTTTATTAATTCATTCATTTATAACCAGCTTTTATTATTTTTATAAATATCTCAAGGCAGCAAATGCATAGAATGCTTCTTCATCTTCCTATTTTCCCTGCTATTGTCATTATTGTTCTTGTGATTGTGATTGTTGTTTATCACACAGTCAACACTCAGATTGGATTTGGCATTTTTGTCTACCTCTCAATTCTTTCCAATGTTGTTTATGTTGTTATTGCAATTTCAATTTTGAAATTAAATTGATAATTCATGCAAAATAATTTTAAAATGAGGAATTTCTGCCCAAAAATATTCACAAGAGATTTCATCATGTTTTTAGCACAGGGAAGTGTATCTGTCATTCAGATCTGGATTATATGAAATCTGGTGAGTAGCTGAATTTTGTTAATAAATTAGCTAAAAAAGTGCTATTCACATCATTTGAAATGTCAAAATATGATTATGTATATACATAAATATCCAGCCCTTTTCAAATATGTCCTGATAATTTTTTTTTGAGATTGCCTGGTTATTTTCATTAAAATAATCCATTAGTACGTAGCTATTGTCTGAAATATTTTTCATCCATTCTAGCTATTTTTCATAGTCCCTTACTATAACTGGTGAAAGCATTTATTTACTATCGTTAGAAAGGGACAAATTCCACTACACATAACATGTGTTCCAGATTTCTGTTTATTATCAACTAGCTTACGAAGGCAGTCTATTATATTTGCACTTATGTTCCCAAGACTATATATTTTCATCTTTTCCCTTATCATGCCAACAGTGATCATTAAAAAAATACCTCTGTTTCTCCATTTAAGCAAAGTTAGGCTGTCACATTGCTCTTAATGGAAGAAATAGCTGGTCAAACATTAGGAACTCAGATACTGCATAATAAAATGACAATTTTCTTTCTAACCAACATCTCACAATACTTTTATTAACAAGAAAAGATTATAATGAAAACAGAAAGTACTTTATGAAGGGAATATCTGTGAATATGTAACACATATCTTTTTGCTGTGCTGTGACAGATAATTATCAACACATCTTTGCTTTGGCCTTTGCTGTAAAGGAAGTCAATGAAAACCCCAGCATACAGTATTACCCAATATTATACTGGGATTCAATATTTATTATAGCTATTTAAGTTACAAGTGGATTTATTGTGCTGCAATACAATTTCTCTGCTCAAAAAACAACCTTGTGCCCAACTACAAGTGGGGTATCCAGAATACTCTTCTGGCATTAGATCCCTCTTATTGAGGATCTAATTTCTGGACATTCCCATTGGAAATCCAATATTTTGGGCATTTACAAGATTCCTCAGGTAGGATGTCTTTATAGAGAAAATAAGGTAAAAACTGCATGAGAGTTTATAGCAGTAGTTCTTAGCTTTTACTTATTTCATTTCCACTTACAGCACAACTCCATTAGAATATACTGGTGATCAACAAACTTTACAACTGATTAAGTAACTTGTTTGCTGGAATATATTTGACTGATTTTAAAATACCTTCCTAATAAAATAACCACCTTAAAAAATAGGATTACTGTTAAAATTAAAATTAATTGCTTCTAGTGATTTGCAGCTATTTTTAATACCAATAATGCACTCTTTTATTTTGTTTTGCTACACGTAGAATATTTCCATGTTACATACTTGAATATTCTATTTTGCTGAGGACCATATTTCTCTACATTACATGCAAAATAGGAATTAATATATTTTCACTTAAAACATGACTCACCATTTTTTTTATTTTAAAATTAGTCAACTATGTTTGAGCACAGAAACTGGAAATTAAGAAACTGAAAAACAAGAAAAGGATTTTTTAACAGTTATAAAAAATATATTACATGTACAAAGGGCTTTGGTAATACTAACTCTCAAGATTGTAACAAATATTAAAAAAAATCAGTCAGAAAATTATCTTGTCAAATTATAACAAATCTCACTTTCTATGGCTTATTGAAATAGTGGACCTTCATTACCCTTTGAAAAACATATTATTTCTTATCTCACTGTCTTTTCAGTTCATGTATAGTTCTGGAATCTTGGAATCTGAAAAGGACTGTCTGCTTTACTACTATCAGATGATTCCAAATGTACTTTATCAGGGATTATAAAATTACTCCATCATTTCAACTGGAATTGTATTGGATTCTTTCTTGCGAATTGGATACATTTACAGAGTTCATGAATGTTATCATTCCAAAATACTCAAAAAATAGTATCAATTCTGCAAAGGTATTTACATTTTCAGTTTATTTTCTGAAGTAAATTACATGAAATGTGCAGCAAATGCTTACCATGAAGTCATGAACAGCAAAGCCACTGACTGATTTTCAGTGGGCACATGTGTTCCATGATCCTTTGGAATGGCTGCAATCTTCTCAAATTGAACACATAATCAAGATTTCATCAGAAAAACTCAAAGGCCGTGCTTGGCTTCTGACTGCTGGGATGGAGCTAAAAACACTCATGGAAATACTGACTGGAATTTATTAGAATTCAAATGTGCTTTTTCCTTCTAGTTCTTTCCTTCAGTTCCTTCCAGGGATTCCAGCAATTTCTCCAGTGCAGAAACCCTTTGAATTCAGAAAGGAATGGTTTCATCAGAGATATCTGAGCTCAGGCCTTTTACTGTCCATTCCAGGATTTTAGGTTTGCTCATAAGAATGGGGATGCCTGGACTTCCGGTTCCGGGTCGCGGCGCTGGCAGTCGTGCATAGAGTCTTCTCTCTTCACCGCCGGTTTCCCTCCGCCGGTAGACCCCGGACAGGGTCAAAAGTCATCCTGGAGGGGCAACTACCACTGGAGAGGACTCTTGTTGACTGAGGCGGGTGCGGCAGTGCCTTCCGCGGTCCGAGACAGCTCTTCTGGGCCGACGGGGAAAAGATCATCCGTTAACATGGCCGATCATCTAGCTGCACCAATCGCAAGTCAAACAGCATCTAAGCGTCAAAGAACCACCGTGGAAGATCCGGGTGAGACCTTTCCTTTCCTCTCTCTACCCTAATTATTCTCCTGTGAAAGCCTCTGAACTATTTCCCCAATTTTATCAAGCAGCGTTTGTGCATGTGGGACTATAAGCCTTAAAACTATAAATAATCTATTTTGATTATTTTTTATATTTACTTTTGGGTACCCTGGTTCCCGAAAAATGTCTCTTATTGAACCTTTTTTTAATCTACTTATTAAACTGAACATTTATTATTATTATTATTATTGCTCTTGTTCTCTTAATTGAAAAAAAAAATACTATCTGGAAAAATACTTTACAGCCTACTGGGGACATCTTGTGGTGAAAATTGACATTACAACTGTACTATTTTTTTATTATGACTATGACTTGGCTTTCAAATTATCACAAAAAAGCAGCTGTGTGGAGGTGGACTGTTGATTGTTATTAAACACAGCCTCCACTAAAATACTAAAAGACTACTTGATCATGGAAATGGAGAATTTTTTCCCACAGCTTGACTACAACCTTATATTGGAAAAAATCTTGGAATTTACTGAGAATATATACTTCAGGAGGGAAACTAAAGATGATTCCCCAGAACTACAAACTGAGGAACAGATCAATACCATAGATGTTTGTGTTCAACCCTATGTACAACATGAGACTGAGGAATTTTATTTACAACTTAACTATAAAAAAGCCTTTGCCTCAAAATCACAAATTGACACCCAGACTTCAGCTGATTTCTTCATAAATCAAAAATCAACAGAACAAGAACTTATCACTATCAAAGAGGATTCCAGACAATTCTATCTACAATCCATTGGATATCAGAATTATGACATCCTGGGCAACCAACTAATAACTATAACACTAGATAAAATTGACTAGGCGGGAGGTATCATCTCATTTATTCATGCTGTGTGGACGTTTTTCTATCTCAGACAAAATCAGCAAGATCCTCCACAAACACAACATCAAGACAGCATTCTGCACAAACCAAAAAATATCCACCATCCTAAGAAACCCCAAAGACAAAATTGAGTTAGAAAATCAAGGAGTATATGAAATCCCATGCACCTCCTGCCCCACCACATACATCGGACAAACCAACAGAAGAATAAGTGCACGCATTGAAGAACACAAGAACTCAGTCAGAAAAGAGGAACCAACTTCTTCCCTGGTCCAACACCTTAAAGCCACAGGACATAAAATTGACTTTAAAAATACCAGAACTATCGCCAAAACTGAACACTTTAACAACAGAATAATCAGAGAAGCCATCGAGATAGAAAAACACCCACACAGCATGAATAAACGATATGATACCTCCCGCCTACCAGCCATTTGGAAACCCACCCTTATTGACAAACGAGTCCCTAACACAAAGAATGACACTAGACCCACACTCACGAAAACCACACATGATGTCACCACCACACATCCACGCAAAAAGCAAACCCAAACCCACACCGATGATGAGGCATGACCACAAACCAGAAACCAGACCACAGCTGCATCATTAGCCATTTCAAACCCCTCCAATCCATACATGAAGCAAACTGACACCCACCTTGAGGATAGGCACGACCACGAACGCGAAGCCAAACAATAGCAACGCAGCTCTCCATCTCAAATCCCCCTGCAACTCAGACTAATCTGAGCACAACAAAGCCCCCACCCAAACAGAACACACACATATATATATATAAGCACATCTTTCCAATGAGGATCTCTGGCCAAAGCTATAACATCTACAATGCTGTTCATGCCATCTATTCCTCACTCATCAGACACAAGACAACAGATACAAGAGAGAGAAGAAAACTTCTGAATGGGAAGCTCTGGCAGGTAACAAAATAACATACAAATTAAATATTGAAAATAATTTATGGAATTGTTGACATTGCAGACCCATAATCTCTACAGCCCAGGTCAGAATAATTAATAAGCACCTATATTTGGTTTACATGTAATCAACATTTTATTCTGATTGGTTAAAATTGAATTGCTGCACTGAATTCATTTTTATAAACTAAAAAAAACAAACCGAGCTAGCAAACAAAGAAAATCAATCAGTGATATGAAGTTTTGATATGAGACATAAAGACTATTGTAGATTAAATGTTATACTATAGATAGTATGTTTAAAAATATAGGATTTCATTGTACATTTCATTTCCCCCCCACAGTTTTCATGTTTTGGTTTCAAAGCTGAAGTGAACCATGATAAAGCAACTGAATAAAATCATTTGTGGCATAAGAAGGTTTAGCAAATAAAAGAATGCTGTTGTAATGCTGAAATGACTTTTGATGTCACATGAATGATGTCCTTTCCAGTGTCCCTGAATCCAGAACTGGATCCAGCAAAATCACAATCCCTTCTATCTCGCTCTCTGCTTGCAGGATTTGATATCCTAAATTGGATACATTCCCAAATCAATCTTTCATTGAAGTGAAAGTTGGAAAAATGGATCCATGGACATCTCCACACAAACAGCTTATCATTAAGGAAAAGAAGACAGTATGGCACAGGGGCTATAAGCAGCTAGGTAAAATCTGATTAGTATGTATTGATAGTCTTCAACTAATGATTTTTTTTTCATTGATCCTTATGCCATTAATTCCCTAGTTTGGAAATTACCATAGAAGGGAACATCACTTCTACAAAGAATATCATATGTCCCTGATCAGAATTATTTGGATTTCCCACTATATGCATCCAGTTAAAGAAAAGGATTCAGAAAATTTAATCAAGAACACTTAAGTTTTTCCTTGGTCCTGTTTGCCAAAATCCACCTTAACTTGCAGCACATTAAAAGTTCTCTTCTAATCATTCAGACCAAAATCAAAATTGCCACCATATGAAAAACATCTTTTGGAGATGCTGATAATAATGTAGTGGACTTTCTGAAACAGGATTATTTCCCTCTCACAAGATTCACACTTTTCCCCAACCTGTATATATCTCTGTTAAATCAACTTTTAAATTGTTAAAGCAACCGTTAAAGCAACTTTTTTATATATACCTCTTGATAAAAATATTAGTAAGAGTCATTCTTCTT
This sequence comes from Azemiops feae, assembly GCA_023970755.1. Classification (NCBI taxonomy): domain Eukaryota; kingdom Metazoa; phylum Chordata; class Lepidosauria; order Squamata; family Viperidae; genus Azemiops; species Azemiops feae. Next base: position 30,283 of record JALGBA010003883.1, on the reverse strand, counting down.
AGAAAGTAGAAAACCAGACTGCATGCTAGGTTGTAACAGAAGCCTTAATGTTTCCAATATCTTTATAATAATGTTTCCCACATCTTTGAGGATGATCCTTTTCATCTTGTCTTGCCAACAGTCATGATCTATCTCTGTGTGTAATGCCAATTATCATCTTGGTTTTCAGAAGGAAACAAAGGAGGGACAACCATTTTGTTGTTACAATTGTGTGCTTTGTCCAAAAGGGTAGATATCTAACAAAATGGGTGAGATGGTACCTAAAAGATAGAAAGACTGAACAAATACAACTGCAACAAAAGGCTATTTAATATAACATGTATATCTCTTTTCTATCTTTCTTATAATATGAATAACCACCCCATGCTGGTCTACTCAGTGTCCTACATGTGTGTTGAAAAAATGGAATGTTTATCTTACTTGGTCCACTTCTTAAATAATATTACAAGAATATCTATTTGTATTAATTGGGTAATCCAATAATATTGTTCCCACAGATTTGCTCAGTAGAAATGCCAAGGGAACAAACTTGCTCAATTATCCGGGAACAGTGTGGCTCTGTTGGACTTGAGGAAATGGACAGGATCCTCAATGCAAGTACTTGTACATTAGTCCCTTGTCCCTTCTTCTAATTACAAAATTGTGATAAATGCATAATTGCAGCACCATGTAAGGAGGCCTTGGTCTGCCTCATTTATAAGAAACCATCATTGGATCCTACCTGTCTGGACAATTTTCACCCAGTTCCCCAGCTTCCCACCTTCCCTTCATAGGTTGTGGAAAAAGTGACTGCACTGAAGGTCCAAAAGGTCCTGGATGAAAGACATTACCTGAATCCCTTTCCATCAGGTCTCAGGTGCGGTTATGCAATGGAAAAATCATTGGTCAGGCTTGTGGATGATCTCTGGTGACAGCAGGATGAGAACAGCACATTCAACTTGGGTCTGTTTAACATCTCAGCTGCTTTAGATTCCATCAACTGTGATATCCTTTTGGGATAGCTGCAGGGACTTAGTGGTGGAATATTGAGTTGGTTCAATCCTTTCTTCAAGGTTGCTCTCATGAGTGGTCCATCCCATGGTCATTCCTCTGTGGAGTGCTTTAGGTCTCCTTGCTGCTCTAACATCTTCATGAAAATTCTGGATGAGATCATCATGGGATGAGATATCATCAACATGTAGATAATAGCCAGCTTTACATAAGAATCTCTGATGATCTAAGTGATGCTGTGGCTGCTGTTTTTAGTGACAGGAGTCTACGAGGATCTCGATGGTGGATAACAAGTTTTAACTGAGAACTAGTAGGAGAGAATGGCTATGAGTTCAAGGTGCTTCTGTATCTAGGTATTTGCCATTTTAGTTCTGGATGGGGTTGCACAACTCCATACAGACCCACTGTACAACCTGGAGGTTCTCCTAGATTCACAACCCCTGCTTAAAGAACAGGTGGTAGTCATGGCTAGGAGGATCTTTGTGCAACTTCATGTTATACACCAACACCAGTTATGCCTTCAAATGGATTGCAAGGTGCTGAACACATTCACTCGTGCACTGACCATATCTCAATTGGATTTCTACAACATGCTCTACATGCTTCAAGAGCATACAGAAGCTATAGCCACTGCAGAATACAGAGGCAGGCACAGTTCCTAGGGTTGCAGATATAACATCATTGTTGCTTGATTACCAGTTTGCTTCCAGGTCCAAGTCAAGGTATTTCTATTACCTTAAAATATATATATAGCATGTATCCTGGGTATCCTAGCAGCCATCTTACCCCAATGGAACTGGCCTACCCAACTAGGTTCCAGTGGAAGAGGTTTGTTGCAGACCCCATTGAGCAAGAAATCCTGCTTGTCAAGGAGAACTGCTTTTTCTGCAGGGTGCTGACCCTTTGGAACATTCTACTATCAGAAATGAGACTGTTCCCTCCCTTTTGGCTTCTAAAAGGATATAAAGGCCTGGTGTTGCCAGTTGACTTGGGGTCATGAATACCAGTGATGGTGTTCATCAATGGAAGTAGTTGATGGGGTAAGAAGACCCTTTCGCTGGATCTTTTGTTATCAGGCAGGTTTTGCCAAATGTTAGCCATTCTTCAATTTCACTCCTTGTAGTATGTTGTTAAACTGCTTGGCAACAAGTAGGTATGCACCAGTTAGATGTTTCAACCAAAATCGTGCAGTTTATCTTCATCTGGTGCTGACCATTTCTTGATCTTTTCTCTACCAAATGTGATGCCAAATGTTATGGAAATACATTAACTTAGAAAGGAAAAAAGGACATTTTTAAAATATTTTAATAATCTCCCAAATATTGATGTTAGAATTTCATTGCAATTCCTTTTAATTTGCTAGACACAAATTGAAATTTATTAAAATGCCTGCAAATTTCAGAGAAGTAAAACAAGGATTCCTACTCATTTGAATAAACCTTTTGTGTGTTTTTTTCTCCCTATCACTCTACCCGATTCCCTCTCCCATTTTCTGTTCATTCTGCATGGCTGTTTCTGTGCCTGCTAAAGAAGAAACCTTTTCCTTTTCCTTCCCCAAAAGTTAACCTCCTTGTATATTTGCAAATGTGTTCCATCCTTGATTGTTCTCAAGCCGTGCCTCGTTTATATAAACTTGATAGTCTATTTAATATTCCTGCCTCTTTTTTTCTTTAACAAGAGCTCTAGAGCTTTGTTCTTTCTTTGATGTAGTAAGAAGCTTTAAGGGTACATTTATAAATACAATCTATCCCAATTAAGCAGGATTTAAAAGTGTGAAATCTTTTCCTCACTGTTAAATCTTAGTTGTTTTGATAGAATGGCATGAAAGTGTAAAATTACATAATAGGAAAGAGAACAAATTTGATATTTTTAAATCCTTAGATAAGTTTGATACATATTGTATATTGTTCCTATGTCTTTATGTATCAGATTGATGATCTGTATTCTCTATAAGTATTCCCAAATTCAAAGTTAACATAAAGAATCTCCAAAGTGATATAGGAATTCTCAATATGTTTCATTGCTTATATACTAACTTTCCACTAGGTCAGCATTCCAGCCATACTGTAGTTGAAATGGTCAGTGGAGAGACGCAGTTTAGTTTATTGGGCCATCTAGGATCTATTCAGTTTGCTGGGAATGTTTTCTTACAGGGGAAAAAAGCAGTTAATATTAATTTGTCTGAATTTGTGTATCTCTCTGTGTGTTTGTGTATGTTCCTGCAGATTATGAATACAGTTGACACGTGTATTGGGATTTTATTTTCACCATCAAATATCTTTGAGCAGATAACAACAGTGTTGAAGATACAAATAAAGACAGTACAGTTAAAAGACCAATCAATTTCATGCATCTAATTCACCATTTGCAATGCCCTGAGCTCCAGCCTCAATATCTTAATGCCTGTCAGACAAAGCATATCTTCAAGGACTTCCACAATGTTAAGAGGGTATGAAGTGGAAGGTTTTACAGGGCAGGGGCTGCTATGTAAAATGCATGTCTCATAAGCACCTCTATATGGCAACATTTAAATAATTGGTCATAGCATTTTATCCTGTCTGATAGAATGAGCAGATACTCCCAGAGAATTTTGCAAATAACCTTTCCCTTTGCTGTTTAGGGCTTTAGAATTGATAACCAGCCCTTGAATTATACAAGGAAACAAGCTGGGAGCCAGTGAATCTTTTCAACAATGATTTAACATAGGCAAACTGAGTGGAACACAGTACCATACAAGCTACCAAATTCTGGATCATTGAAACTTGTGGCTGGACTTCAGGGGCTGATGTATGAAGAGTGTGTTGCAATAATCCAACTATGGGATGTCAGAATAACTAAAAGTATCTTCTTCTCAACTTTTCTCTTTGATGAAAGGACACAATATGACCAGGTATATTCATATGATATATGTGACTAGGTATATAGGTATTGAAATAGGCATTGTAAGGTTTCCTCTTATAGTGCAACTTATAGTACAACTATTGACACAACAGATATATCTGGTCCACTAATTGGGCACATTTCTAGTGCTGGAGGACTTTTGGTAGTTATTTCTGCCATAGATACCTCAGGGATGGACTACTGCAATTTACTCTGAATGGAACATCCCTTGAATGCTTCTTAGAAGCTATTTGTTGGTCTGAGGGGCAGTTCTGTGGGGAAAATGACAGACATGACATACCCATGTGCTATTTGCCTCACTGCACCAATTCTCATTTCCCTCCCAAGTGTAATTCAAGATGCTGATTATTTCTTTTCTAATTTTTTATGACTGTTCCAATATCTTTATCCTCAATATAAGTACACACAGTGTAAGAATGCATGTGTCTTTTCAATTAAAAATAAATATCATCCAACATAGGAATGCTGCTGTGCTATAACATCTGCTGCCAAATGGAACGGCCTCCACCTCCCCCCAAAGAACTGCAGCAAATCTAATCCTGCAGCTTTTCAACAAGTTCCTGAAAATCTGGCTGTGCTTCCTATTGGTGAAGTTCTCAGTTGAGTTCCAGAACTTGATTATGAAGGTCCTGTATTTGCAATTTTATAATTTATCCTATGGTCCAGTGCTGGATTGCTATGTTGTATCTTTTCTCCCAAATGTTACATTATTCTGTGGAGGTCTGAATTGAGCCAAAGGCAGCAGTTAATCAAGAGGAAAACTGGAAGATGTAATCTGTGAAGAAGTCGAATCATGAATCGTTATGTCCTAGGAAGGAGCTTGGGAATTCATGGTCACCATAGCAGTCTTGAGCATGTCCCAGATCATCCAAGGCCTGATTCAGGTCAGTGGTCATACTCTGAATATGATTTTTCTTTCAGATATGGTGGTAAATCTGTTGGTATCCCCTTTGACACGATCAGATCCTGCCATTGTGGCCTTGAGAGTCTGCAACACTTCACCCCTCTGCAAGCAGGCAAGATCCATTTGAATGGTCTTCCCTTGCAACTAATGGACTCATTTCAGTTGCAAAAGAAACTGAAGCACATCCCGCTGCTTTGGAGACTTTGGTTGCAGCCTGGAATCAGAAAGTGGCCAAGACCCTGGATAAGATTGCACCTGTGTATGCTCTCCTGATCCATTGCTCCCAACACTCCCCATGGTTGATGGAGGAATTGAGGATGCGGAAAAGGGCCAAGAAATGTCTAGAGCACCATTGGAGGAAAATGAAGAATGAATCCGACCAGCCAGAGTCACAGCTGCTCTTAAAGCCTATATTGGGCAGTAAGAAGATCAAAACATCACTTTTTTTCTGGTCTTATTGAGTTTTCATGAACTTTTCAAGGTCATCTAATCCCTTCTCAGAACAATCTCTCATAGCATTGATCTGAGGAATTTATCAAATATCTGATCGATAAAATTACTTGGATCCTTTCTCAGTTCAACACCAACTGTGCAGTAGGAACATTAGAGATGCCAAGGGAGCAAGCTTGCCCAATTATCTGGGAACAGTTTGACTCTGTTGGACCTGAGGAAGTGGAGAGGGTCCTTGGGACTCTCAGTACAACTACTTGCCTATTGAATCCTTGCCCCTCCTAGCCATCACAAGATTGTGATTAATGTATTGTTGCAGCACCATTTAAGGAGGACTTGGTCTGCCTTTTCCTTAAGAAATTATCTTTGGATCCCACATGTTCGAATGATTTTCATCTAGTTTCCAATCTTTCCTTCCTAGAGAAGGCCAGAGAAAAAGTAGCTGCAATAAGGGTCCAGAAGGTCCTCGGGGAAAGGGATTATCTGTATCCCTTTCAATAAGGTTTCAGACCTGGTTATGGGATGAAAAATCATTGGACAGACTTGTAAGTGATCTCTGTTGACAGCAGGATGAGAATAGCTCATCCAACTTGGGTCTCTTTGATCTTTCAGCTGTGGTATTCTTTTGGGATGGCTGCAGGGGCTTGGTGGTACAATATTGAGCTGGTTTAGTTCAAGGCCATTCCCAAACAATGTTAATAGGGAATGAGAGCTGGCCTGTGTCTAAGGTATCTTAGGAGCCATTTTACCCCAATTAGACTAGCCCATCCAACTAATCCCAAAGGAAGTGGCCTGCCCTGAACCCCATCAGCCAAGGAGTTGTCACGGAGAACAGCCTTTTCCAATGTGGCCTGTGGAATATGTGTTTTTCCAGTTCAAGATCACATAGGCACTGCTCTGACAAGAACACCAATTGGATATATTTGTAGTCAGGCACTGGATGACCTGGGGAAGGCCCATGGAAGTCATGATTTTCATGAAATCCCAACTTACCTCTGACCCCATTCCAGGGATAGCAGACTGAAGTCTCCCCAGAACTATAAGCTTGTGGAACTCCACTGCTAGGCCTATACTGCTAGCCCTATAGTGAGGTCCAGCAGCTGTCCTTATGAGATTTGGGAGGTCACATATATTTTTCTTATATATTTCTCTCTGTTGCCACTTTAGCATCTTTTTGGCTGCCTCTGAATGTTTATTTTTTTAAAAAAATAATAATAATAAGGGCAATTTAAGTAGTTAATATGTAGGGGAAAGGGGGCACCTTAGAATTCTGGGAATCAGATTACATGCCTGGGGGGAATTATATTTTATTATCAAATATATCTGAATAGCTAACAAACAATAAAGAAAATATAACTGAAAAAGATCAGTAAAATTCATGCATCCAATCCATTTTCTACAATCCTCTTGTCTCCATCCATAGTATCCCAGTGTCTACCAGAAAAAAAAGAAAAAAAAAATCCTCAAGAATTTCTACATTAAGAGAAGTATCTCAAGTGGAAGTTTGTTTCATTTCTCGAATAATTGTATTAGATTGTACAGAGCATACACCTAAAAAAATATAAAAGAAAAAATAAAGAGTAATAAGAATAGAAGTGTGCAAAAGTATAAAGAGGAACATGTACGAAAATGTATAAATTCCTTCTAATTTCTTGTTTGATGAATATTATTATTAGCATATACTGCTGTTACATTAACCAGGAGACCACAATGCTAATGCAGATTATTAGTTTGGCTGTCAAATTACCAGTTCTGTTTTAGGACACACCACACCAAGGTACACCACAGGAGAGTGAACTGGCTTCACATCAGAAAGGAAGACCAACATCTCTTCCTGTACCATCTTCCTAGGCCCTTTCCTTTCCCGGAATTGTCTCACAAAAAGGTATCACAAATGGAAAGGTTCAGTGTTAGCAGGAATCAGACAGCCTGCACAGAGCACCAGCTTGTCTCTCCACTGAAGTGGTACCCATTTATCTACTCCCGTAGAACATACTTTCAAAATGTTAGATGGACAGAAGCTGAGGCAAGTGACAGGAGCTCACCCTGCAACACTGGGATAGGACTTGAATCACTGGAACAGAGTTCATCTCCAGTGGCATTAAGCCACTGAGCCATCTTGCCACTTTCCATGGATATAATGAACATTTATAAAAAATTCTCTTTGAGGTTATAATGTATGGTAAATTTCACCACATATTTTTCCATGATCAATTGGTATATTATATTGATATTTTTTGCCCAGCTTATCATTCAATTTGTAACTAATTTGTCTTCTATTTTCAATTTTAAGAGAAGTTTACATGTTTTACTGATAAGGTGTTCATCTTTTGTACACAATTCTGTTTCAAAGATCGTTTTCAAGGCATATACAGAAAGATGGAAGGTTAAAATCATGAGGCAGACTCAGAAGAAGATGGGGAGACAATTTGAAAGATACACTACAACAACATCAGTTAACAATAGTTGAGGCTGCCAGAAGAGCAAAAATAAGACCTCTGTATCTCCCTCAACACCTGGAATGGTCAAAGAAGAAATTAAGAAAAAGAAGCTGGTTTTTTTTATATATTTTTAATATTATGCTGAAACGCAACACAATATTAATAGAAGAGATTATTTCTAGCTGACTTTTGGTGTCTTTGAATTACATCCTGAAATTGAATTTTATAATATATAAATATGTAATATATAAAGTTGTTTGTTCTCTCTCTCTCTCTCTCCCTCCCTCCCTCTCTCTCTCTCTCTTTCTCTCTCCCTCTGTGTCTGTCTCTCATCTTTGAGTCAGTATAAAATAAACCATTGCTTCCTCCTAGAAATGAGAGAGAGTGGCCCAAGGACACCCAGTTGGTTTCATGCCTAAGGGAGGACTAGAACTCACAGTCTCTCAGTTTCTAGCCTTCCCCCATTGATGAGGGCCTCCTCAATGGTGGTCGCCCCTCCAGGGCGACTTTCGACCCAATTAAGGGTCTACCGGTGGAGGGAAAAACAGCCGGTGGAGAGACGAGGCTCTCCTTGCGACTGCGTCTGCTGCAGATCCGGAACCATTCTTAATAATCAATGATAATCACTTAAAATTGCAGTTATTTTTAATCCCAGGAATACATTGTTTTACTTTGCTTTGCTATATTTAGGATACTTCTACCCTAGAATTAGAATCAGCATGGAGCTGGAAGGGTCTTCTAGTCCAGCCCCCTGCTCAAGCGGAAGTCCTATATCATTTCAGACATGTGACTGTCCAGTCTCTTCTGAAAAACCTCAAGAGAAGGCAAGCTGTTCCAGTGGTTAATTGTTCTCACTGTTAAGAAGTTGCTCCTTAATTCCAGGTTGCTTCTCTCCTTGATTAGTTTCTATCCGTTGTTTCTTGTCTTGCCTTATGGTGCTTTGGAAAATGAGTTCACCCCCTCCTCCTTCTGGCAGCCTCTCAAACACTGGAATACTGCTATCATGCCCCCCCCCTAGTCCTTTCCCCTAGATTGGCCATTCCAAAACCCTGCAGGCCTTTAATCTTACTCTCCAGGCCTTTAATCATCTTAATTGCTCTTTGCACTTTTTCCAAAGTCTCAACATCTTTTTTGTAATGTGGTGACCAAAACTGGATGCAGTATTTCAGAGGTGGCCTCACTAAGGCTTTATAAAGCAGTATTAATACTTCACGTGATTTTGATTCTATGACTCTGTTTATACAACTAAGGATTGTATTAGCTTTTTTGGCTGCTGCCATATACTGCTGGCTCATGTTTAAGTGATTGTCCACTAGGACTCTAAGGTCCCTCTCACCATTACTGTTTTTGTGCCAGGTTTTGCCTAATCTGTACTTGTACCTTTGGTTTTTCCTGCCTAAGGGTAAAACCTTGTTTTTCTCCATATTAAATATCATTTTATTGGATAGGGCCCATAGTTCAAGTCTATCAAGATCTTTTTTGGATTCTGAGTTTGTCTTCTGAGGTGTTAGCTATTCCTGCCAGCTTACTGTCATCTATATTTTGCTCAGAATTATATTTCACTGCCTCCTATATTATTGCAAAATAGGAATGAATTTCATTGTTTTTCACTTGAAACATGATTCATTAAAATATAGAAATTTTAAAAACACAATAAAAGACTTTTGGATGGAAAGATAAATATCTCTTAAGTGCAAAAGGTTTAAGTAAGGAGGTGTTTTATTATTATTACTGACATTTTGAAAAACCCTATTTCTTATCTGAATGTCTTTTCAGTTCATGTATGGCTCTGGAATAGTGGTGACAGAAAAGGACCCTCTGCTTTACTACTTTCAAATGATTCCAAATGTACTTTATCAGTATAGAGGGATTATGAAGTTACTCCAGCATTTCAATTGAAATTGAATTGCATTCTTTATTGCCAACGGGATGCATTTAGAGAGTGTCATGAACGTCACCATTTCAGAATTTGCAAAAAATGGTATCTGTGCTGCAAACATATATACATTCACTTTGTGTCATGGTGAAAACGGCATGAAATGTTTAGAACAATCTTAGTATGAAATCATGAACAGCAAAGTGCTGGTTTTCAGTGGAGACATGCGTTCCATGATGCTTTTGAGATGGTTGCTCTCTTTCAAATTTGAGTATCTGATAGAAAAAAATAAAGGCCCTGTTTGGCTTATGATTGCTGGGATGCAGCTGAAAAACATCACTGCAGCTTCTGAGATGCCTATACTCGAATTCCATGGTTCATTTTCCTTTACAGTTCATTCTGAGCAAATCCAGGGATTCCAGCAACTTCTCCAGAAGAGAAACCTTTTGAATTCAGAAGGGGATGGTTTCATCAAAGATTTCTGGGCTCAGACATTTGGCTGTCCATTCCAGGACTCTAGGTTCCATCCTAAGAATAGGGATGCCTGCACAGGGATGGAAAAACTGGAGAACCTTCCTGAGCATGTCTTTCCAATGAGGATCACAGGCCAAAGCTATAGCATCTACAGTGCTGTTTATGCTGTGGCTCATGCCTTACATGCCATCTATGCATCAGTCTCCAGACACAAGCAAATGGATGGAAGGGAGAGAAGAAAACACCTGAATCAGCAGCTCTGGCAGGTAATGGCTCAAAGATTGTGGCATAGAAAATGATGTCTGGTACTTTTCATATGGCAGAGTTGCAGTATCTGTCCTTCCTAGCCAGTATAATTAATGATATCTATAGTTATATTTATAGGTAATGAACATTGTATTCTGGTTGACTAAACTTTAACTGCCACCCTGAATTCATTTTCGTCAAATGATTGAAATTTCAGTTAACAAATAAAGAAGAACATCAATCTCTGAGATACAATAGTATATAGTATACTATATAATATACTATATAGAGCAGAACAGCAAATTGTGGGATACAATAATATATACAATGTATATATGAGATATAATGATAACTGAAGTCTAAAAATTATATTATGATTGTGAATTGAAAAATACAGTGTTCCACTCTTTATTTCATTTTTTCCCAAAATTCTCATGTTAACCAATCACAAAATAAAGCAATATGACTAGAAAAGTATTTATATAAGGAAGTTTAACAAGTAAAAGAATTCTGTGTGATTCTGAAATGACTTTTTTACTGTCAGCTGAGCCTCCTTTACAATGTCCCTGAACCCAGAACTGGATCAAGCAAAACCTCAATCACTTTTTGTTTCCCATTTCAGCTTTCTTATCTGTTGAAAATATTATCATTTAAAAACAGTGATAGAGATAAAATTTCTTTTGACCAAGAAGGCTCCCTGCTTGCAGGATTTGACATCATAAATTGGATCACATTCCTAATTAGAGTTCTCTAGATTTTCTTCAATGTGCAGTGAGTTGAGGGAATCCAAGAAAAGGTTTCAGAGTATTTAATCAAGTACCCTTAAGTTTTTCCTTGGTCAGTATTAGCCACAAGAAATGTGGTATTTTCTACCACACTAAAGATTTTTCCATTGATTATTCAGAATTCCAAAATCAGAATTTCCATTGTGTAAAAACACCATTTGGAAATGTTGTTAATTATGTAGTTGTTATTGTGAAACAGGATTATCTCCCTCTCAGAAGATTGATACTTTTTCCCAAGCTGTAGAAATCTCAGCTAGCTCAATTATTTAATATTAAGGATTTTTTTTATTTTGTCTTGGCAAAAGTTCTAGTAGGAGTCATTCTACTTAGAAACTACAAAATTTCATTAAACAAAGAGTTGTTTAACCTGCTTTCAGCACTTCTTTTTTATTCAATATTTTATTAATTTTTTATGCTGACAAATACTTAATATTTTATCAGCAACATATTGTCTGGGTTCCAGTGTTTATTTTACTAATACATGTTAAACTCCTTTCTCTCTACCACATTTTTCTAGCCATTGATAAAATGTATCCCATGTTCTAATGTATTCTGAATCTTCTTTCTCTTTCATTTTTAGTGTCAGTCTGTCCATTTCTGCACAATCAAAAATTTTCTTAATTATCTCTTCCTCTGCTGGTAATTTTACATCTTTCCAATGTTGAGCAAATACAATTCTTGCTGCAGTTAATACATGTAACATTATATATACACATTCCTTCTCATAACTTCCTATAACTATACCTAACAAAAATAATTCTGGCTTAAAATCTATGTGTTTTTTAGTCATTTTCTCTAACCATATATGTGTTCTTCACCAAAATATTTTGGCTTTAGGGCATGTCTACCAAAGATGATAGTGTGTGCCTGGTTTTTGTCTACATTTCCAACAATTGCTAGACATATTTTTAAACATTTTCGCTAACCTCACAGGTGTTAAATGCTATCTGTAGAACATTTTGTATAGGTTTTCTTTGTAAGTCACCGCCTTTGTTATTTTAGAATTTCTTTCCCAAAAGCTTTGCCAGTTTTCTAACTCTATGTTATGCCCAAAGTTTTTTGCCCATATTATCATTGTTTCTTTAACTTGTTCCTCTTCCATCTTTAAACTTAACATATACTTATACAGTTTCTTAATCAATTTTTCATCTGATGTCAATAATATCTGGTCAAATTCTATCTGTTCTTTATAAAATCCAGATGTTTTAACATCTTTTTCATATCTCATTTGAATTTGCAGGCGTGGCCACCATAATAGATCAATGCCCTGTTCTTTCAGTTCTTGTCTGGGGTTTAGTTTCCCTTCAGTATTCAAAATGTCTTTATAGATCACAATTTCCCCATAATTACATCTGGGTGAACAATCCTTTCCATTGTTGAAAGCCATCCAGGTATTTTCATGTAGTTTTTCACTTTTACTTTTTCCCATTCAAGAAGGGTGTTTCTTATGTAGTGGTTTTGAAAGTATCTATGTATTTTATTCTTCCCATACCATAAGAAGGCATGCCATCTGAGTTGTAGGTCATGCCCCTGTAGGTATAGTAATCTTTTATCTGTAAGGGTTATCCATTCTTTTAACCAAGTTAATACAGATGCTTGACAATATAAAGCCCAATCTGGCTGGCCAAATCCTCCATTTTCTTTCATTTCTTGTAGCATTTTTAATCTAATTCTATTTTTTTCCTTGCCAAATAAATTTCAATATCAATGTATTTAATTCATCAAAAATTTCCCCAGTTTTATAGGTATTGTTTGAAATAAAAAGAGTAGTTTTGGTACTCTTCACCATTGCTATTCTCCCTAGCATTGAAAGTTGTAGATTTTCCCATTTTTTCAGATCTAATTTTATTCGTTTTAATAATTTTACGTAGTTGTCGTCTTTTATTGTTGCACATCTTGCTGTTAAATATATCCCCAAGTACTTGATTTTCTTAACTATTTGAAGGTCTGTTTTTTCTGACAATTGGTTTTTTTGTTTATCTGTAAAGTTTTTAGTTATCACTTTGGTCTTTTATCTATTTATTTTCAGTCCTGCCACTTCTCCAAATTCTTCTATCTTTTTCATAAGCTTGAGGCTTGTCTCAAGCGGCTCTTCTAATACAAAGACCAAATCATCTGCGAATGCTTGTAGTTTATATTTTTCATCTTTTATCTCCAGTCCTTTAATTTCTGAGTCTTGCCTGATATTTCTATTCAGTACTTCCAGTGTTAATATAAATAATAATGGGGATAATGGACATCCTTGTCTTGTGCCTTTTTTAATATAAATGTTTTCTGTAAAGTCTCCATTTATGATTATTTTACCTATTTGTCTATGATAAATTGTTTTAATTTATATTTATAATTTTTCTCCAAAATCCATTCCGTTTAGTTGTTGAATCATAAATTGCCAATTTATGTTATCAAAAGCCTTCTGTGCATCTAGGAATATTAGCGCTATCTGTATGTTTAGTTTAATGAAGAGAAGGACGAGGGGTGACATGATAGCAGTTTTCCAATATCTCAGGGGATTTTGGATTGCTTTTTTTTTCAAGAACAGGTTTTACTATTGTAGAAGAAGGAAAATATTCTCACCCAGATCAGACATGTTGCTCACGCTTGTTAGACGCTTTTTCCTCCGGCAGACAGCAGCTTCTGACTGCCCGAATGGATGTGGCCAGTCTTTCTCCTGTTGGTCCTGAGGGCTTCCTTGGATCAAGGGGATTGACTGCCATCTTCCTGTGATCTACAATGGTCCTCTCTTGATCTGTTGCCTCTCCAGGGCGACTTCAGGCCCTTTTCGGGACCCCAGCAGGAAGAAATTGGGCACGGGAGGCAGAGCCCTGCTTCCCTGTGTCCATTTTACAGCAGTGTCAAAACCAGAAGTCATGCTTTGACCACTTCTTAATTAGGATTACTAGAAAATCTATTCATATTAACTAGTAACCCAATAATATGAGTCCCAGGGATATTCTCCCCACCTAGATCTAGGCTTCAGCATAAGCAAAATGGAGCAATTTTGGCCAGCAGACTTTCATCCACCTTCAGCTTGTATCCTAGTTTTTCATCTGCTGGAACAATACTGCCCAGGAGGCATCACTCATTCTTTTCATTTTCCTCAGCAATGGATATCTTTCACAGTATTATTTATAAATATCATGAGTTGCTTTATTATCCTTGTATTTTAGAATATTTTTTAAATTATTCTTTATAATTGCTTGGTGTCCATGCAGATCGGGAAATAATGTAAACACTAAAAACATTACTATATGCTGCACAGAACACTGCCTACATTTGTCATTTTTGTTCATGCCACAATTTATAGAATTTAATGTTAAGTCAGATCAACCAGAGATAACTTGTCACATAAAAAATGATGTTCTTTGGTCATTCTAAAATAATAGGCCAACTATTAGATCTTTTATATTTTACAAACATATACACATACACACACATACAAACACACACCCACATATATATACATACATAGACAAAATGTCATTACCGATTCCACTACTACTATATGTTAACAGAAAGAATTAAAAACTCATAGATTATTATTTTTTTCCCTTTTAATTTTGTGAACTTTTACAGATATGGACAATTGCTTTAAATGCCCACAGGATCAGTATGCAAACAAGGAACGGAACAGATGCATTCCAAAGGTCATTAGCTACTTGTCCTATGAAGAACCATTAGGTATCAGCATAGCCATTTGTACAGTCTTGCTGTCTCCTATTACTGCTCAGATTTTGAAGACATTTTGGAAGAATCACAATACTCACATAGTGAAAGCGAACAATCGTGACCTTTCCTACCTTCTGCTCATCTCACTTCTGCTGTGTTTTCTTTGCTCATTGCTCTTCCTTGGAAGACCAATCACAATAACATGTCTTCTTCGCCAAACTACCTTTGGAGTCATTTTCACCATGGCAGTTTCTTGTGTGTTGACAAAAACTCTTATTGTAGTTCTGGCTTTCATGGCCAAGCATCCAGGATGCAAGATGAAGAAGTGGACAGGGAGAAAACTGGCTATCTTCATTGTTTTTTCTTGTACATTTCCTTAAGTAGGCATATGTGTTGTGTGGCTTGCAACATCTCCCCCTTCCCAGATAGTGATATGCTTTCGATGAGAAAACAAGTTGTCCTTCAGTGTAATGAGTCATCACCCATCATGTTTTATCTTGTTTTGTGCTACCTGGGCTTGCTGGCCATTGCCAGCTTCGCTGTAGCTTTCTTTGCTCGGAAGTTGCCAGACACTTTTAATGAAGCCAAATTCATTACATTCAGCATGCTGGTGTTTTGCACTGTGTGGCTGACTTTTGTTCCAACTTACCTGAGCACAAAGGGGAAAAAATATAGTCACTGTGGAGATGTTCTCTATCTTAAGCTCCAGTTCCGGATTGCTGGGTTGTATCTTTGCTCCCAAGTGCTACATTATTCTGTTGAGACCTGAACTGAACAAAAAAGAGCACTTAATCAACTATAAAACGTGAAGATGTCAGTTTTGCAGTGCCTGCAACCTCAATATAACCAGAAGATATTAAAGTGACATAGCCTTGTATATGATTTATATTCTCTTTCTTTCTTTCTTTCTTTCTTTCTTTCTTTCTTTCTTTCTTTCTTTCTTTCTTT
Organism: Azemiops feae; assembly: GCA_023970755.1. Taxonomy (NCBI): domain Eukaryota; kingdom Metazoa; phylum Chordata; class Lepidosauria; order Squamata; family Viperidae; genus Azemiops; species Azemiops feae. Next base: position 14,602 of record JALGBA010003883.1, on the reverse strand, counting down.
CTTTCTTTCTTTCTTTCTTTCTTTCTTTCTTTCTTTCTTTCTTTCTTTCTTTCTTTTTCTTTCTTTCTTTCTCTTTCTTTCTTTCTTTCTTTCTTTCTTTCTTTCTTTCTTTCTTTCTTTCTTTCTTTCTTTCTTTCTTTCTTTCCTTACTTACTTACTTACTTACTTACTTATTTGTATACTTACTTACTTACTAACTTGTTTACTTCCTTCCTTCCTAATTTTATATGTCCACTCTGCTCATTTTCTGGCACACACATATAGAGGTCATAATCTGACATCTAAACCAACTAAATCCCTTTGAAAATGGAACATAATTTTATTACAGTTTATACACTATATAAATTGTAAATCATGCCTCTCCAGATATAACAGCCTTTTATTTCTAAGAGTTATCCATTCTTTTACCCATGTTAATGCAGATGCTTGATAATATAAAACCCACTCTGGTAAACTAAGACCTCCATTTTCCTTGCATCTTGTAACATTTTCATCTTAATTCTAGCTTTCTTTCCTTGCCAAATAAATTTCAAGATTAATAAATTTAAGTATTCAAAGAATTTTTTCTCAAGTTTTATAGGTATTGTTTGGATTAAGAATAAGATTTTCGGTAATATATTCATTTTCACTGTAGCAATTCTTCCTAATATTGACAATTGCAAGTTTTTCCATTTTTCCAAATCCAGTCTTATTTGAGTCAATAGTTTCGTATAGTTATCTTCTTTTATCGTTGAACATCTTGCTGTTAAATATATTCCCACATATTTGACCTTTTTAACTATTTGCAATTCTGTTTTTTCCAACATTTTTTTTTGCTTATCTGTAAGGTTTTTAACTATTACTTTGGTTTTTTTCTCCATTTTATTTTCAGTCCTGCCATTTCTCCGTATTGTTCTATCTTTCCCAATAGTTTAGGAATCATCTCCAAAGGTTCTTCTAGAATAAATACCAAACCATCAGCAAATGCTTGTAATTTATATGTTTCGCCTTTTATTTCTAGTCCTTGCCTTTTGCCTTGTGCCTTTTCTTATCTCAAAGTTCTCAGTATAGTCTCCATTCACAATCACTTTCGCTGTTTGTTTATTGTATATTGTTTTATCATGTTTATAACGTTCTGTCCAAAGTCCATTATTTTTAATTGCTGAATCATAAATTGCCAGGAAACATTATCAAATGCCTTTTGAACATCTAGGAATATTAGTGCCAGTTGTTTCCCTGGATGTAATTCATAATATTCCAATACATCCATTATCACTCTTAAATTAGTTTTAATTTGTCTCTTTGGCAAAAAACCATTTTGGTCTGAATATATAAATTCAGTTAGGAATCTTTTCAGTCTCTCTGCCATTATTGAAGTAAAATTTTTATAAGCCACATTCAGTAACTATATTGGTCTATAATTTTTTATCTGTATCAAATCTGAGTCTTCTTTTGGTATTAAGGTAATATTTGCTTCTATCCATGTATTTGGGAGTTTAGCCTGCAACAAAAGTTCATTGCAAACGTCTTTCAGCGGTTCACTTAGTATATCTTGTAAAGCTTTGTATAACTCCTCCGGTAGTCCATCTGGTCCCGGTGTTTTCTTGTTTTTTTGTCTTCTTATGGCCTCTGATATTTCCATCATTGTTATTTTTTCCTCTAACATAAACTTACAGGTTTCTGAAATTTTTGGAAGATTATTTTCTTCCAGATATTGGATCATTCTCTCTCATGGAATTTCTTCTGTGTCATATAGTTTCTTGTTATATTCTTTAATTATCTTTTTTATTTCTTCATTTTTAAATTGTAGGCAATCTTTTTCATCTACTAAAGTGTTTATCATTTTCTTCTCCTTCTGTCTTTTTAAGTTTATAAGCTAACCATCTTCCTGGTTTATTTGCATTTTCAAAAAAAGTTTTGTTTTGCTCTTTATTTGCTGTGCCAATTTTTCTGAATCCAACAGATTTAATTTGTGTTTTATTGTTTATTGTTTTCAGAAACTTCTTTTGTGGGTTCATTTGCAGTTCTGATTCTAGTTTTTCAATTTTTTCTTTTAATAGTATATATTGCTGTCTTTTCTGTTTGTGTTTTTTTTTTCCATGTATGTTATAGCTATACCTCTAAAGTATGCTTTGGCTGTATCCCATACATTTTGTAATGTATCTTTTTTTTGTTTTCTTTGAAGAAAAACTCCATTTCTTTTTTTGCTAGTTCTACAAATTCTCTTTCTTTTAATATAGATTGGTTCAAAGTCCATCTTGATTTTTTTTGTATTCCTCTCCATGTCACTTTTAAAGAGTTGTGATCTGCCCATGTACCTGGTTCTATCCCAATTTCTTGCATATTTGTCCTCAGTTCAGATGTCATCCAGATCATGTCAATTCTGGACCAGGATTTTTGACTGTATTATAATTTTCCTGGATTGATTTCCCTCCAAACATCTTATACTCCAATTTCTTCTATCCTATTAAAAAAGGTCTTAGGTAATCTTTTTCTTCCAGTTTGTCCTTTCCTGGATCAAGCAAAGAGATTGCTGATAGATAATACTTGATACAGGCAGAATAACTCCATGGACGGATTCATGCAAATTACTTTATTATCAGGCGTCCTCAAGTCAATAACTCACTGTCACTGTAGAGGTTCTTCTGAAATGCAGATTGTAATCTAGTCCCATCGCACAGGTAAAAGGAAAATAGGCTTCTCCATTCTAACAGAGCTCCCAGTCCTCGTGGCTAGGATTCATGGAGAGATTGCAGACTCATATGGCTTCATGGTCTGGACTTCAACTTGGCAAACTAGTCCATCAGAGCTGTGTAGAACTTGGTGCAGAAGTCCTATGGGCCACTAGTTCCGATGTGCATCCTTGCCTCTCAACAAGACAAGGTCTCCTTCTTCTAGGTTAGGCTCTCTGGTTTTCCATTTGCGGCAGTCCTGTAAGGTAGACAAGTATTCTTGCTTCCAGTGCTTCCAGAAGGTGTTGGCGAGCAGTTGAACTTGTCTCCATTGCTGTTTATATATGTCTTTGGGAACAAAGTTTCCTAATGGTGCTGGCCAGTCACCTGTCTTCTGAGTTAGAAAGGTGGCCGAGGTGAGGATAGTTGGATTTTCAGGATCCGAGGAAACTGGAACCAATGGTCGAGTGTTGATGATGACTGCCACTTCTGCCATTAGGGTGGTGAGGATCTCATGCATCAGCGTGGGTGTCTTCTTCAACATGGAATCTAAGATTTTGTGAGCTATGCCAATGATGCTTTCCCACACTCCTCCCATGTGGGATGCATGGGGAGGATTGAATGTCCATACACAGTTTTGGGCCTTTAGGTATTTGTCAATTGCTGAATCGGGGTGAATGCCTTCGTCAATCTGTAATTCCTTGCAGGTTCCTACAAAGTTAGTTCCGTGGTCAAATCTAAATGTCTTAACTGGGCCTCTATAGGCTTGGAACCTCCTTAGAGCGTTGATGAAGCAAGAAGTGTCCATGGATTCGATGACTTCGATGTGAACGGTTCGAATGCTAAGACATGTGAACAGCCCAACATTTGCTGTTGACTTGACCACTTCTGGTCTGACGAGCAGTCATGGACCAAGGGGGCAAAGACATCCAGGCCTACATTGGTAAATGGCGATCTTGGACTAAGGTGCTCAGGTGGAAGGTCAGCCATCAACTGGTGCTGTGTCGTGCCCCGTTGTTTGCGACAATGCAGGCACCTATACAAGATAGTAGCAATGCACCTTTTGGCTCCCACGATCCACAATCCAGCAGCTCTGATGGCACCTTCTGTGAAGTGCCAGCCTTGATGGTGGACAGTTTCGTGGTAGTGTTGAACCAGCAGGCATGTTGCATGTTAACGAGCAGGAAGGATGATAGAGTGCTTGATGTTTCGGGCTATTTTAGCCTTATCTAGATGCCCCCCACTCGAAGTAAGTCATGGCTATCGAGGAATGGGTTCAACTTCAGCAGTGAACTAGACCCCGGGATAAGCTTCTTAGTTTTCAGGCACTCGAAAATCACCGGGTATGAATCTTGTTGCACACTTTGTAGAATCCATCTCTCGGCTTGAAGATAGCTATCTGAAATGCTTATCTTGTGATGCAGATCACTGCTAAGCACAGTACGAGAAGTCTCCATCTGGAGAAGCGTTTGAAGCGAGCCAGTTCTAGGGAATGGTTAGAGGGCGGTTTCTCTGTCTCCTTGACCGTTGTCGACAAGCAGATGGTATGGACGGTCATTTTCTTGTACTGTCTGAGCGATTTGCTGGGTGCCTGAGGTCGAATGTCGGCATCTTGATCTGGGTCTAGAAGATAAAGATAGCATAGTGTTCTGGTTCCTGTGACATCGGGCTGTCTGGATGAGCCAAGAACTCAGGACCTTTTAGCCAGATCGAATCTGCCAACTGTGATGCAGGAATGGACCACGTGGCCTGGTCTGCTGGATTTTGATCTATTGGCACATACTGCCACTGCTCAGGATTTGAAGATCTTCTGATCCTTTCCACTCTATTGCTTACCTAGATGTAGAAGTGCCTGTTTGGTTGGGAATGTAGCCCAACACCATCTTGCTGTCCATGTAGAAGGTGATGGATTGCAGCTCAAGGTCTATCATTTTTGTTATCAGCTCTGCAAGTTCTACAGCACCACAGAGTTCCAACCTTGGTATGGTGTGACCTTGTTGTGGTGCTAGTTTCACCTTTCCCATGACGAAACCGACGTGAACATTGCTCTCCCTGCCATAGACTCTGATGTATGCTATGGCTGCTATTGCCTTCATTGATGCATCTGAGAAGACATGCAATTCTTTCTTTTGTGCAGCAGCGGGTGAGATGGAGACATTCGTGCGTTGCACGTGGATGCTTTGGAGACAACTTAGGGATGTACGCCACGTCTCCCAGTCTTGCTTCTGTTCTAGTGGAAGCGGTTCATCCCAGTCTGTGGTGCTCTGGGAGAGCGTGCATCGCTGCAGAAATTCTTTGTCTTCTATTGACAAGGCCATGTTGTTGTCGTCTTTGCTAGTCTGGAACACTGTTGCTCCTAAAATGGGTTTGGTTGTTGAAAGCGTGAAGTGTTCTTGGCATGGTTTCAGGTGGGATGCTCTCCCATTAATAAGAATGGAAGTCGCTGAGATGTTCGCTTGGGTTGGAGCTTGCAGCCGATCAACACAGACCTTTCCTGTGATGACCCATCCAAGTTCCATCTTAAGGGCAATCGGGATGCCTGATGGGCCTCTGACCATTCCGTGGAAGGCAAGGGCGTCAGGGGCATCTACTCCCAAAATAAGTAGGATTTCGGCTTCAGGATCTAGGGTAGGTAAGTGATCTGCCATGTGCACCAGGTAAGGTATAGTGTGTGCTACCTCTGCTGTTAGAATTTGACTGCGATCATTCTGGTAAGGCATCCCATTCTAGCAATGGTGGCAGTAGGAACCGTGAACTCCCATCTAACAACTCTATGCAGAGTTCAGTGACTTTCCTCCCCGCCGTGCTCTGGGGGACAGTGTACGTTGATATTGTGAAAGGCGTTTCTTCACTTGGGACATCAAAGAGGTCAAAGAATGCTGATCTAGCTAATGAGCGATTGCTTTGTGTATCTATTAATACATACATCTTCACGGCTTCTTCCGGGTATCCCGCGGGGTGGATTTTAGCTAAGCAGATGTGGTGGCATGGATGAGGGAATGGTGAGTCATCACATACTGACATGCAGTTGACACTTGCGTTCGCCTCTGGGTGTGCTTTGGAGCCACGCTGAGGCTCCTTGGTCAGAGGAGTAGTAGAAGTTGCTCATTGTAGCTGCTCAGAGTCTGGATGCAGGGCTCCTGGGTGCTTGTCACTCTTGCATAGGTGCATTGGTGCTGTGCAGGAGTTGCCATCAGGCTGGGGTGGTATGATGTTGAGGTCATTAGGAGCACGACTGGTGACTTCCCGTTGATCCTCATAGGCATTGCTCCCAAGAGCAGGGGAATGTGCCAAAGACGGCTGGCAGTTTTCTTCAGGGTACTTCTTGATGAGGGTAACTTCCTGTGGTGCAGATGAGGGGCCTTGAAGGTCTGGCCAGAATTCCTTTGCCTTTGCATTGAGCTTAGGAATCATGGCTCCTTGTGTGCTCTCCTGCTTAGGAATCTTTGTTGTTGCAGATGGACTGAAGGGGGGGTGTCTCGTGATCCAGATGGTGCGATGTTGGCTTTCTGGCTGTTTTGCACATCTGGTGTGCAAGATTGAGATTCTCCTTCTTGTCCACTTGGTTTTGGGAGATTTGTGGTCAACCGTGGCACTCCTGCCTGCTCATGTTGTAGCATGTTCTGGTCATCCACGTAGGTCTTGATGCGGATATCCGAGCTTTTTCTTTCTAGCCCTTCCAAATTGTGCATGGAAGTAACACGTTCAACCTCCGCATGTAAAGCTGCAGCTCTTGCTGTTATTTCTGCTGCTTTCCATTCATGCCGTAGAAACTTAAGCCTGGCTTGAGACTTGGCCGTTTCTGCCCTTTGTTTAGCCATTTCTTTCTTTTGTTTAGCCATTTTTTCCTTTTGCAGTTGCTCTGCCTTTGCCACACGTAAAACTGCTGTTGCCTCCACAGCATCGATTCATGCTTGTGCAGCTTGAGCAGCCAGGGTCTCTGCTCTGGAGATTTGGGACGAATGGCTATGCCGAGAAGATGCTTTAGAGGGACAGCAGGCGCCTGAGACAGAAGATTGCTGTGACACGCTGGAATACGCCTGAGACCATTGTGAGTTATGATGAAAGGACGAGGCTTTCTTAGAGGCATGAGTGGAAGCCCCATGTGATCGCTGGGATAGTGCATGCGAATGATGGGACACTTCAGACTCGGCCTTCTCATTCGGTGTGTCGTTGGCCTGAAATTCGTCTCAGAGATGTGACTTGGGACGAACAGATGAGACTTTCTTAAAGGAGTGAGAGGAAGACACATGTGACCACTGGGATGGTGCATGCGAATGATGGGACACTTCGGACTCAGCCCTCTTGCTCAGTGTGTCTTTCTCTTGAAGTCCGGTTTGGAGAGACTCCTTACTGCTTTATAGGAGCTTCTCACACTCTCTGTTTATCAGCTTGAGGTGTTGCATTTTCCTTTTGGATGTTGAATCTCCTAGCTGCGACTGGATGTCTATGAGGTGGCATTCATAGTCTGTACATTTTAGGAAAAGCCTGTCCATATCCTCTTCTAAAGAATGAATGCACTTGGGGGAAAGCTTGTCTTTGGATGCATCGCAGAGTTTCTGCAGCTTCTCCCAGGATTCCTCATGATGATCATAGAGGCCACTCCACTTCTCCAGCTGGCTTGACCGTTTGGCTTCGGTAGGCTTTCTTTGATGCCTCAAGTCATAAGATTCTGAGACGTTTCAGCCTTTTCCCAATTTTGTACATCAGGTTCTGCACACAACTCGAGATTAGTTGGAAGGACCTGCTCTTCTGGCACATTGGAACTCTCTGCCATGACTAGAGAAGTTCTGGATATTTCAGAAGACTTTAAAAGAATTTTCTCTTTGACTACTAGGGTGCGCTGTATACAGACAGCTTGAAAGCTGGCCTTTTTGTGTGTAGATTGGCCACCAGAGGGTGCTGCGTCTAGGCCACTAGAGTGCATTGTATACAAGTAGCTTAAATGCTGGCCTGTTGTTTGCAGGTTGGCCACCAGAGGGCACTGCATCTAGGCCACTAGGGTGCGTTGTATACAAGTAGCTTAAATTCAGGCCTTTGTTTGCCGATTGGCCACCAGAGGGCGCTGCACCTAGACTACGCTTAGAATAGACTGGTTGCAGTCTGATCCCCTTTTAATGAGCTACAAAGCTTCTGGGCGTCTGTTTATGGAAATCTAAAGGCTTGCATTCCTGAATTGAGATTCCAAGTTAGACCGTAGAAGTTTGCACTATAAAAGGACTCAGTTTGCTATTTTTCCTTTAAGCAGTAATCAAGGGAACGGCTGAATAGCCACTTAATCAAATAGACTGGAATCATCTGTGACTGCATTCCAATGGAAGAGACTCTTTGTAGGAGGTATCATCTTACACATGCAATTGACCTGTCTCTTAGCAACAGATTGCTTTGGTTTACAGGCAGGCTGAGAAGCAGTCCCAACGAAGGAGGTTGGGCTGCTAGCTAGATGCAGACACAGTTCTTTTTCATTTTGAAATGTTGAGTTTTTTTCAGATGGGGAAGTGATCTTTTCAGTCTAGCCAGGCAGAGCAAATTCAACACACATACATCTCTTTACATATGCAAGCAAGGAAAGGCATGCAGGTGAAGACTTTGGGTATGGTAAATGCAAGAGAAGGTTTCAATCCTTTTTCCTTTAGGCAGGCAGAAGAAGATTGATTCCTCTTTTTTTTTCCGCTTTAAGCGAAGGAAGAAACACTTTTCCTTTTACTTTCCTGGATCAAGCAAAGAGAATGCTGATAGATAATACTTGATACAGGCAGAATAACTCCATGGACGGATTCATGCAAATTACTTTATTATCAGCATCCTCAAGTCAATAACTCACAGTCACTGTAGAGGTTCTTCTGAAATGCAGATTGTAATCTAGTCCCATCGCGTAGGTAAAAGGAAAATAGGCTTCTCCATTCTAATGGAGCTCCCAGTTCTCATGGCTAGGATTCATGGAGAGATTGCAGACTGGCATGTAATCAGGATATCCTGTAATAAAACACAAGACCCTCCCAGTGGCCAATCCTAACACAGATATAACCAGGTAACATAAACTACATTACCCAGAAGGCTATTCCTTAAGGGAACAGTTCTTAATTCCTAAGCTAACTATATTCTCTGACCAGATGGCTATATACTCTGACCATCACATTTCCTGTTTTACTGCTTTTATACTCTAATGTCCCATCCACTATCACATTAAAGTCTCCTGCTAAACAAATATTTTGGTACTCCATTTCTATTATTTTTCTATGGAGATTTCGATAAAATTCTTCCTGGTTATTATTTGGTGCGTAATTACTACCAACAATGTTTGTTTTTGATGTAAGTATATTTCTACCATCACAATTCTTCCTTCTTCATCTGAATAAATCATTTTAGAATGTATTGTCTCTTTAATATATACAGCAACACCTCTTTTTTTCTGTTGTGCTGATGCATAGTAAAGTTTCCCAATTTTGGGGTATTCCAACAGCTTATAATATTGTCTTTTTATATGTATCTCTTGCAAACAAATTATATCTATATTTAATTTCTGTAGTTTTCTAAAAATTTTGTTTCTTTTTGACGGGGAGTTTAATCCATTTATATTCACTGAAAAAATTCCGTTTTCTTTCTCCATTTCAATTATTTATATTTAGGTCTAGTCGATCTCGTAATCCTCTGTTCTCTGGCGGTTACTTCACTCTCTTGATCCAATTTCTCTTTCTGTTCTTCTGTTTGTATAATTACTTCTTCAGTTGCTTCTATTAGTTTCTGATCTTTTCTCTCTTCTTGTCGATGTTGCACTCCTTCATCTAAGAATGCTCAATTTCTTTCATCAAAATCTTCTGCTCACCAAACTGAATCTAGTCGGTATCTTGTATTATTCCAGTTGATTAAAATCCCTTCTGGCATTAACCATCTGAAATTTATGCCTTTTGCAATTAGGAAATGATATTGTCTTCGAGTGTCTTTTACTCTCTTGGGTATCTACTTTAACACCATGATTTCTTTATTCTTGTATTGTAATGGCTCATCTCTAACTTTTCTCAGTATTTCATCTCTTGTTGTTTTCTTTATAAATCTTACACACACTTCTCTGGGTAGTTTATATTTCCTTGCATAACTTGAATTCATTTGAAATATTTCATCTATCTCCATTAGCATCTCTGCTCTGTCTGATTTCAAAGCCTCTGCCAGGAGATCAATAATCACAATTGCTATATTTTCTTCTCTACCTTCAGGAATATTTTGAAATCTTAAGTAGTGTTCCGATTTCTCCATTTCTAAGATTGCCACCACTTCTTCTAGGTTTTGATTTGCTTGTTCTAATTTTTCATTTTCTTGTATTAGTACTTCCATTTTTTTTCAATATCATCTGATTTATTTTCCATTTTCTGAATTCTTTGTTCAGCCAACTATCTTAGACTAAATTCCAGCCAAAAAGAATGAGCCAACTACTTTAGGCCCAATCCAAAACCTCCAGTTGACTCACAGATGTAAAACACCCGCTGTCTCCAAATAATTCCTGTTTTGGTTATATCCAGAGTCAACAGATATAATTGTAGAAAGTCTTTTCACTTATAATCTCACACAAAGGCACTTTGTTTACGCCAGGTGTTGTTTCAAGGTCAAACACTTTCAGATTCTTTTATTATTTAGTATTACTGTAGTATTTCCTTTCACCACTAAATGTCCTCATACACTGTGTCAATATCTGGTTTTAAAAGATTATTACAAAGTTTTTCTTTTAAAGTTCTTTATAGGTTATTTACCCTAGGAATTATATCTTAAAAAGTTTTTCACATCCTGTAGGATACATAGTTTTTCTTTGAGTCAGTCTAAATTCAATTTTTAAAAGTTCTTTTTTCTTCTTTAAAATCCTTTGCCCTCCTGTCGTTGCTCACTGCTTTTAACTCTCTTCTCCCCTAGTCCTTCTGGGGTCTTTACTTCATAGCTCTTCCCAATCAGGGAAACAACATTTCTAGGTCCAAAAGGAAAAGGAATGAAAGAGCAAGCTCACCCAGTTTCAGCACACTGTTGACAATCAGCTGTTTAGCGGAATGCCGCGGCTCCTCACTTTTCTTCTGGCTGGCACTGACTTTGGCTCTCTGGACCTACCAGGCAGCCTTTCCTCCATCCTTTTGGAGGGTTTCTTCAGTCCGTTTGGACTGACTGCCATCTTGGGGTCGCCGGGCAGAATGAAATCGGGCTAAGAAGCCGGAGCCCCGGCTTCTTCCACCCGTCTCGTCGAATACCAAACCAGAATGCTACTACACTACAACAACTACACCAAATGGTAGCATGTCTATTTTTATCTTATCTGATCTTATATTGTCTCATCTCATCTCATCTCGTCTCGTCTCGTCTCGTCTCGTCTTATTTTATTCTTTTTTTATTCTTTTTGGATATTCCCCCACTTTTAGAGATTCAAGTCCACAGACTTAATGGCAGGCGATGGGGTTATCTTTAACATCTTTTGGATATTATGCAGAAAGTCACTACATTATTAATATTGTAATTACTGACAATAAAATGTTCCAGGAATTGACTTCTAAAGCTAGATGACCTCCAAGGTCCCTTCCAACTTTATTATTATTATTATTATTATTATTATTATTATTATTATTATTATTATTATTATTATTATTATTATTATTATTATTATTATTATTATTATTATTATTATTATTATTATTATTATTATTATTATTATTATTATTATTATAAAAATATTACAGAGTTAGAATTGGGCTCCCTGTCTAAGCAAGAAAATGCTCTTCTCCTTTAAACATTCAGTCATTCCTTGGTAAATGGGACAGGTCTCATTAACAGTTTGGGAGGTCAGCAAATACATGTTTAATTTTACTATAGGAGGTAATGAGGCAGAAGGCAGCATGTAGGGAGGCAAAGAAGCAGGGAGGCAGGAGGGGGAGGAGGCAGAGCTGTCAGCACAGCAGGGAGGCAGGTTAATGATTTAAAAAGACACTGGGGACATTGGACCCTGGGATCCTTGAGCACACAAAAAAGTTCTCCATTGCAGTACAGTGAAATCCCCATACTATTTTGCAACAAATATGGTTCTTTTTCTCTATATTAATTATATACCAAAGATAAATAAAGTATCTAAGGGAAATAGGGATGTTATGAGCAGAGGAGGAAGAATTCTATAAATATTGTAGTTAAAATAGATATAAGGTTTCTGTGCTTTTATTATTGATACCTGCTGTTTAGTCATGACACAGGGAATACAAGGTTATAATTCCAAAATGAGCAGAATAATTGTTTTACTGTAAGAGATTCTCATAATAATTCAGGAAATGGGAGAACACAGGAATATACCTTTGAATGGCATATATGAATTCACAATATTGACATCAATACTTCTGTTTCTTCTGTTTCCTCACACAGTGAGCCAAACTCAGGTTGCTAAATGTAGGGTATGGCATTCCCCACCAAGAGTTCACAGATATTCACAGTCAGGAGATTTCATCTATGTAGGTATCATTTCTTTGTCTATCATCAATGGCAAAAAAATAGACTTCATCTAACTTCCACTCGAACCTGCCTTAACAGAAACGTTGGTATTCCTTCTTTATTTTTTTTCTTGCCTACTTATATTTCATTCTTGATAGGGCCAAACAAACAGAAAACATATCTAGCACTTCTTACACAGTAATTCCACCCAACCAGTAAAAGAAGAACAGCTTTAGAATTAAATGATTTCGGTTTGTGCAAGATCAAAATCATAATGATTTTGTGATCACATATTTCCCTCTCACTGACTGGTAGGACAGCTTATTTAGAAGGAGTGTGTTCCCTAATTATATTTTCAAATTCTTTCAAACCATTGTCATTTTCTAGATCTTCTAAAAGACAATATTTTTCCTTCATTCATATCCCGAAACACAAATATTACGGAGTTAGAATTGGGCTCCTTGTCTAAGCAAGAAAGTTCTTCTCTCCTTTAAACATTCAGTCATTCCTTGGTAAATGGGACAGGTCTCATTAACAGTTTAGGAGGTCAGCAAGTATATGTTTAATTTTACTATAGGAGGTAATGAGGCAGAAGGCAGCATGTAAGGAGGCAAAGAAGCAGGGAGGCAGCAGGGGGAGGAGGCAGAGCCGTCAGCAGAGCAGGGGGGGCAAGTTAATGATTTAAAAAGACACTGGGAGGTTCACCCCGGGCGTCATGGTGACATGGATGAAAGAAACTGGAGCTCTGGATTAGTAGTCCAATTTCTCTTCATCTGGTGACCCAAAGAGGTCAGAAAGTCACCCTGGAGAGGCAACAAGGAGGAAGGGAAACCTTGGGAGTTTGGAGCCAATGGCAGTTGGCCCAAATGGACTGAGGAAACTCTTCAAACAGGTGGGAGAAAGGCTGCCGGCATGTACGCAGACAGCCCAAGTCACAGACAGCCAGCAAAGAAGTGAAGAGCCGCGGCAGCGCCGCCAAACAGCATCAACAGCGTGTTTGATCTGGGTGAGATTCTGATTTATTTCTCTTCCCTATGGACTTTTAAAATATAATTCCCTGAATTGGATAATGTTTTAAAGTAAAAAACCCCAGGACGACTTGGGAAGAAGAGAGTTAAAAGTGGTGAGAAATATGGAATGGGGGAATGAAATTAAAGAATATAAAAATATGCAGAAAAAATTCAAGACTGATTGAAAAGGAAAAATGATAATCTGTTGTTGGCTAATTTTTGATTTGGGAAGATTTTTTTACTTTGTTGTACAAGAGCATTTTAAATAGAATTTTACTACTGGATAGAGACACTATAACTAATGAGGACATCTAGTGGTGAAGGAAGATACTACAATAATACAGAAAAAATTCAAAAGAGTGATGACCTTGAAACAACACCTGTGCTAAACAAAGAACATCCTGTGTTTCTACAAAAGAAAAAAACAAAGATTTTTTTAACTACATCTTTTAATTTTAGACATAACTATTATAGAAACTATTTAGAGAGAGTTTTTTTTTCTTTTCTTTTTTCTTTTTTTCTCTAATATTTTTGAACTGACAGAAATATTTGGATTAGATTTATGCAATTGGTGTTTTTTATTTTGCTGGATTACAGCTTAATAACTACATCGCTACAGAAATAGAGCACAACAATGATGAAAACTGTCTTGAATGCATTTGGGTCAATATAAAAGGGGGGGAATGACATTGCTATAGGTGTATACTACAGGCCACCCAACCAAACAGAGGAAATAGATGAACTTGTTGCTAGTCAGCTAACTAAGGTATGTAGGAAGCACATCACAATAGTAATGGGGGACTTTAACTACTCTGACATCAACTGGGAGACAAACTGCACCAAGTGGAAAATCAAACAGATTCCTTGCAAACCTAGCAGACAACTTTGTCTCCCAAAAAGTAGAGAAGGGAACTAGGGGATTAGCCATTTTGGATCTAATTCTGTCTAACAGGGATGAAATGATAGAATGTGTTGAAGCCACAGGAACCTTGGGAGGAAGTGATCATGCAATATTGGAATTCAACATTATGGAAGCACAAGCAATAGAATACAGTCAAACTAGAGTCTTGGACTTTAAGAGAGCTAATTTCAATAAACATAGAGAGGGTTTGGGAAGGATTCCATGGATGAGAATCCTCAAGGGGAAAACAACTCAAGAAGCTTGGGAAATTTTGAAAAGCGAGATAATAAAAGCCCAGTCTAGCACAATACCAACAAAGAGGAAAAATAACAGCTCTCAAAAGAGACCAGCATGGCTGCATAAAGAACTCTCTGATAAATTGAAAGATAAAAAGGAGAAGTATAGAAAGTGGAAAGAGGGGCACATAACAAAGACAGAATATCAGCAAATAGCCCTGGCATGCAAAGATGAAGTGAGGAAAGCTAAGGCTCATAAGAACTAAGGCTGCGACCAAAGTCCAAAAATAACAAAAAAAACTTCTTTCAAAACAGGTATAAAAACAATGAAAAAGTGAAAAGGAAATGGATGTGGTC